>PVKA01014891.1:0-51427 GCA_004027165.1 Ctenomys sociabilis | reverse complement strand
GGGAAGGAAGGTGGAAAGGAAGAAAGAAAGCCCCCAACTTGAGCAACTATCACACTGGAAGGAGAAACCCACCTTGGAGATGATTAATGGCTCTCCGCGCTCCAGGCCACCTTTCAGGGTGAAGCCCCAGGGAGCGCCTCCCTCCAGCAAGGCCTCCAGGTACAGGTACCGGGCCCCGGGGGGCGCGCGGGGCTCTGGGCGCTCTCGAGTCCTCATCTCGCTGGGGCCATGGCACGCACGGGTGCAGGTGCGGGGCTCCCGCGGTCCGGACCTAGCGCTGCTCCGGGGACCAGGCAACAGCGCGGGGACGCGGGTGCAGGCTGACTCGCAGGGTCCTTCTAGCTTCGGCCCAGGCTGCTGAAGTGGAGGGGGCTCTCGCGCGGTCTCCAAGCCTGCATGGTCCCCGGGGAGTCTGGGTTCCTCCGGAAGCCCCCACTGGGGTCCATTTCTCCTCTGCTTTGTAGAACCCCTCCCACGTCACTCTGGAGATGGCTTTTATCTCACACTTAGACACGCCAACACTTTTTCTGTGATTTTAGAGAAAAGTAAGTGTCTCCCAAACTCGGAAAAAAAATGGCCTAAAATGGCCCAAACTCATTTCTGATTAATGATCTATCCTTTCTCCCTCGCCCGGTGAAATTTACCATGACAATAGCTGCCTCGCTCCCGGGGGCGCGGGGAGAAATTGCGCTGCCCGCCCTGGGCGCCCAGAGCTCTGCTACTCTTTACTTTTTCCCCCGCAGTTAAGTTCTCCGCTTGCTTCTTGAAAAATAGTAAGTTTTTACAAGATGTAAGATTTTTTTTTTTTTTTTTTAATCCTCAGTGGATATAACAAGAAGGGACCTGAAAATGTCTTTTCTTTGGCGTTTTCAGTAGTGGTCAACCCGGTGGAGAGGAGAGGACCAGGCGAAGGGCTGAGAACCAGCTCTCGGCCACAAAGACCTGACAATCAAAGCAGCCTCGCCCGTTGATAACGCTGGGGAAGCTGAAAATAGCCCACGGATTGGCTGATTACCTAAAGTATCAGCCCCGCCTCACCCTACTAAAGCAGAACTTCTCTGAGTTAGCGAGACGTAGCCAGTGGTATTTTTGCAACTGAAGGCTATCCTGCTGTGTCGCAGGCCTAAGTGATCGGGGGCCTAAGTGTAAGAAAGGTCAAGGTGGGGGTGAGGGCTTTATCAGAAGAAAATGCCGCATGTAATGTGTGAGCGGCGGCTCACCTTGAAATAAGACTCCATAGCCATTTTTCTGCTTGCTTGGCTTAATGCAAAGGCAAGGCAGGTTTTCTTCTACGTTGTTACCTACTCCAAGATGATTTGTCACCCATTCTTTAAATGAAAGAAAAAACAAAGTAATGCTTTATAAGCAGTAGGCATTCAAGATTGAATGTTGCTTTGATTTTAAGCTAGGCATTTAATTTTGCAATAATAATTATGTAAGACTTTCTGTTCAAAATTTAAATAGTCCAAGAGACTTGTAGGTTTTACCCAGAAGCTTCAGCCATTTTTGTCAGAACAAATTAGAAGTACCTGCAAGGAATATGTTTACTAAAGCTTTTTTTGTTGTTTAAAAGTATGTAGTTGGCTGGGTGTGGTAGCACAGGAGTTTGTTCTCCACTACTCAGGAGGCTGAGACAAGAGGTGCAGCAGGAGAGCTCAGCCTGGAAAACTGAAATGCGCACCTGTCACAAAATAAAATAAAAAGTAAGCTAGGCATGGTGGGAGGCTGAGGCACAAGAATCAGCACAAGTTTCAGGCCAGCCTGGGCTACATAGTGAGTTCAAGGCTAGCCTGGAATACACAGTGAAAACCTGTCTTAAAAGAAATTAAACTGGCATGGTAGTGCACACCTATAATCACAACACTCAGGAGCCTGAGGCAGGAAGATCCTTGTGAGTGTGAAGCCAGCCTGTACTACATAAGAAAGTTCAAGACCATCTCGCACTATGTAGCAAGACCCTGTCGCAAAACTAGATTGATTGATTAATTAATTAATAAACAAACACCAGGGGCTGGGAATGCAGCCTCAGCACTCTCTGGATTCAATTTCCAGGACCAAAAATAAAGCAATTTTTATCTTTTAGACAAGTTAAAAACTACTGCATAGTATTGTAACAATTTGATTTTGTTTGTGCTTGATGGAATCCGACCACCACCATCCTGATCAGAGGCCTCTCAGTACAGTGGCACCGAGGACTCACATTCTCAGCCATGCTACAGACAGCAGCCGCTACTCCTGCGCTTTCCCAAGGTTGTTCCTTGGGCAGCCACGACTGCTGAGCCCTCACAAACCTTGCTCTTGACTCCTGATGAGGAGCTACAAGCTCTTTCACTGAACCGCCCCTCCCTGCAACCCTAAAAAGACTCCATCCCCTACAGAGCAGCTCTGTTCAAGTTTGTTCTGCAATAAACCTGTCCCAATGAGCTTGTGCCATTTTTCTTTTTTCCTAACAGTGCTTGTACTTAATGAAAAGTTGATCTTATAGAAGACTGATCATCATGTAGCATGTAGTATTTGATTCTTACTAATAACCTCATCTGAAAGGCATGAGGCCAAAAAAAGCGTAAATTCTCATTTTTATGTAATGGTGCTATGTTGGTGGAAACATAAGGTGTGCCAAGTCCAGACCCAGCACAGCCCTCCCTGTGAGTGAGAACATCCACCACCGTTCTGAGAGCCCTGCAGACCTGCCAAGGCCGAGGCCTGGTAACAAACACACTGAGAGGGAAACTATAGAAACAAAACCTTTTACAATAGCACCGCAGAAAATGAAATATCTTGGAATTCATCTAACTAAAGAAGTTAAAGATCTTTTCATGGAAAATTATAGTACCCTAAGAAAAGAGATCGTAGAAGATTTCAGAAAGTGGAAAGATATACCCTGCTCCTGGATAGGAAGAACCAACATTGTGAAGATGGCCATACTCCAGAAATTGTTATAAAGATTCAATGCAATCTCTATCAAACTACCAACAAAATACCTCCCAGACCTAGAGAAATAATTCCTACAATTTATTTGGAACCAGAGAAGACCTAGAATAACAAAGGCAATCCTGGCCAACAAACACAAGACAGGAGGTATTATAATTCCTGACTTGAAATTATCCTACAAAGCTACTATGATAAAATCAGCATGGTAATGGCAATAAAACAGAGCTGACAACCAATGGAATAGACTAGAAGATGCAGAGGCCTCTTCGAACACACTCAACCACTTGATCTTTGACAAGGGGCCAAATGCCCTTACTGGAAGAAAGATAGCCTCTTTAACAAATGGTGCTGGAAAAATTGGCTCTCCACATGTTGAAAACTAAAAGTTGACCCAGGTCTATCACCATGCACTAATCTAAAGTCAGAATGGATTAAAGATCTTAACATTAAGATAGAGACCCTCAATCTCCTGGAAGAGAAAATAGGAGAAACTCTTAAAGATATAGGGGTAGGCAAAGAGTTCATGAACATACATATATTTGCACAGGAAACACTTGAAAGAATTAACAACTGGGACCACCTCTTATTGAGAAGTTTTTGCATGTCAAAAGACATTATTAATAAAGTGAAAAGAAAACCCACAAATTTTGAAAAAATCCTAACTCATAAGCACTCAGACAAAAGGTCTGCTCTCTAGAATTTATAAAGAACTAAAAAATATCAGGGCCCCTAAATTTAAAGACCCAATCCAGAAATAGGCATCCAAGATGAACACACACCTCTCAGAGGATGAAATTAAAGAAGTGAATAAATATATGAAAAAATGCTCCACATCACTAGTCATCTGTGACATGCAAATTAAAATAGCACTGAGATACCATCTTACCCCAGAAAGAATGGCTATCATAAATCAACCAACAACAAATGTTAGAAAGATTGTGGAAAAAAGGGAACTCTTCTCCACTGCTGGGGAATGTAGACTGGTGCAATCATTATGGAAATCAGTGTGGAGACTCCTTAAAAAATTAGAACTGGAAATCCCATTCAAGCCAGCTATACCCCTACTGAGAATTTTCCCAGAGGAACTGAAAATATCATATCATAGGGATATATATGTACCTATGTTTATAGCAGCACAACTTGTGATAGCCAAATCTTGGAAACAACCAAGATGCCCATCACATGAGGAATGGTTGAAAAAGATGTGCTATGTTTATACAATGGAGTATTACTCAGCTGTAAAGAATGATAAACTTTAAGTCTTCATATTTAAATGGATGCCACTTGAAGATACACTTATAAGCAGAATAAACCAGACCCACATGTGCAAATATCATATAGTCTCCCTAGAATAACTCAAAAGAAGAATTGCAAATAGAAATGTATAACACAATTAAAAGGAAAGCAAGAACTTGAGGATTGGACAATGAGGAGAGGGCAAGGAGAAACACTGAGAAACATGACAGGGGCAAGACCATTTATACACACTAGATGAGTAAGACAGTGATCCTGAGAAATATCAGGAGATTTTTGAAACTAGCAGTTAAGTGGTAGAATTCTCACCCCAACTAACGATATATGCTGATACCTGTGACCAAACAACTGCATTGAATTTTAACAAAGTGTAATAGAAGGGTCACACTTCAAATGCCTATCATTCTGGTCTTCTAATTATGTACTTCTTGTCATGACATACCAACTATTACTATACTGCCCTTTTTTAAAGGGTAATAAATGAAAAATAAGACAAAAAATGGCACAAGATAGTCACGCTACAATGCTACTATGCTGTATATGGATGGATTTCTAAATATCTATGCAAATATATGTAAGTGTTCATTCCTAGTTGTTTAAAAAAATTTTTCTTCTTCATATTCTGTATGGACTTAGAGCTTAGTATCTCAATACTTGATGGAAAATACATGTTCCATGTTATGCTATGATGTCTGATATTTAGACAAATATTGTGGGTAAACTGAACTGCATATATTGCAGGGTAATAATAAGCTTCTCTTCTGGAGGGTTAACAACCTAAGTTTTCAGATCAAAAATTGGAGAAAGAGAAAGGCTGCAAGGTCAGCCAACATTTTGGCCCTAGCCTTTCAAGGTCAGTGAAGACTCAGGACATAGGAAAATTTGTACTGTAACATCATGTAACTCAGCTGTGCCCCAAATTTTCTGATCAAGGAGATTATGGGGCCACAGAGGAATGCAATCAATGATGTAGAGTGTGCCTATGGAAAGTGACATGGAGAGAAAACTTTCTCTCAGGCTTCCACAGAGAGCAAATTGGTCAAGCAATAGCTATAATTCATCTGCATGGCTGATACTGACAATGGATCTACAAAGTGTGGTACAGGGTTACAGGATAAACTCTGAGGGTACCTGACTGACCTTATCTGATACAAAAGTTACATTTCTTGTTATATACATCTTGCTTTAACTTGGTCTTAACCATCCAGCAGAAAAGTATAAAAATGGAGGTATAAAAAGTAAATTCATATTAATATACTGGAAATGGCTTAGTCAACAGCTTCTGAGGGTAACCCACTTCTGTTGTGGACCACTGATCTGTGTTGGATTTTTTAAAAATATGCATATATATATATATATATATATATATATATATATATATATAGCTATCCATGTTTTGAAAATCTGTGACATATGTATTGTTATATGTTACCCTGTTTATGTCATTTTTTCTATTTGTGTTTGCTTCTATTTTTTACTCTTCAAGTTAAAATACAAATAAATAAATGAAAAAAAAACAAGGTGTACCACATGAAAGTATGTGGTAAGCATTGATCAATTCTTTTTTGTTCCATTTATGTATTTGGTATAGGGTCTCACACAGCTCAGACTCGTAGTGATCCTCCTGTTTTCAGCCTTCCCAGGGCTGGGATTACAGGTGTGCACCACCACACTGGGACTCTGTTGGTGTCGCAGTGCACCCAGGGTGGGTACGGCATGGCATTCGGGACTGGGGAATGAACCCTGGTCGGTCCCTGAGCTTACTAAAGCAGGCACTTAGTCTGTTGAGCTTTCTCACCAGCACAGCACTGATGGATTCTTAAGTGTAAGTTGTGTAATTTTTGTTGGCTTTTCTAAATTGGGGTTTCCTTTTGCAGTCTAACTTAAAGAAAAAAAGGAGAAACATTAGCTTTTCTTCACTCCATTATACAAAGTAATGGAAAACATTTAATTAAAAAATTTTAACAGCCAGTGAGATAGCTCAGCAGACTAAGCACCTGCTTAGGCAAGCGCAGGAACTGGGGATTGATCCCTCATAGCACATGCCATGCTGGCCTGCTCCTGGGGTGCGCTGAGCAGGGGATGGAGTCTGGGCTTGGTGACACATGCCTGTAATACCAGCTGCTGGGGAGCCTGAAAACAGGAAAATCACTATAAGTCTGAACTGTGCAGTGAGACCCTGTACCAAAGAAAATAAATAAATAAATAAATAAATAAACAAATAAAATAAAGTAAATATAATTTTTTTTCTGAAAAATTAATTTTATGGCATTTATGGCCTTTAAATACATTTTTTAAGGATTTTTTTTTCCTGGCTGGCTCAGGATGCCTTAAGGGCAGGTCTGGAAAGGCATCAGGATCTGGGGATCGAACCACAGAATCCTGAGGCTGACTGCCTTCGCCTAAGCAGGCACTTAAACAACTGAACTAGTAGGCAGGCCCCTTAAATACATTTTGTAAAATTGAAATTTTACATAATTAACATCTAGTATTAAATACAGCAAAGTTATCAGAAATTTTATTTAGACAGAAGAAATAAATTTGAGGTATCCACTATAACTATAACTATAACTATAGTTTTTTTGAGACAAGGTCTTGCTATGCAATTCAGGCTGGTCTTTGTAGCCCAGGAGGGTCTGAAACTCAAATGAAACCTCCTGCCTCAGCCTCCTGAGTGCTAGGATTACAGGCATGTATTACTACTCCCAGCTTAACTATAGTGAAATGTATTGTAGAACTGAAAATGTCTAAAAGTATATTTTAAGGGCTCTTCCTATCAACAACTGAAAGGTACATGAGGTAACAAATGTTAGTTAAGTTGATTCAGCCATTCTATGATTCCATTTGTGAAAACATTTTGTTTGTCATTATGAAATCCTTAAGTTCTTTGTCATGGAAGTATTTCACTTCTCCATTATACTTGAAAGAGAATTTTGCAGGGTATATCAGTCTGGGTTGGAATTTGTTTTCTTGCAAGACTTGAAGTACTTTGCTCCATGCTCTTCTTGCCTTGATGGTTTGTGAAGAGAAATCTGCTATTCTCCTGATGGGTTTTCCTTTAAATGTGATCTGTTTTGAAACATTTGATTTTTAATTAATTAGTATTTAATTTTCTGAATATTGCTTAATCTTAATTTTTGTTTTAAGATTTATACTATATCTTTGAATTACAATTTATCTAAAAGAAAAAAAATCAAGTATTTGTCCAACATTGCATACCTGTATCTGTTAATCTGTGCAATAGATTTGAATATAAAAATATGTAACATAACAACTATTGTGAATTTGCTATTCTTGCTTTGAAATCTGTACCATATTGTTACTCTGTTCCTTTGTTTTTGCTATATGTTTTTGCTGTCATTTTTGTTTTACAAAAATAAAATAAAACCAAATTAAAAATAATAACCAAAATAAACAAACAACATGGCTGCCCTGGCAGGGTGCCTGGGGAAGGACTCGGCCTCTGCCTGCCGGGCACCAAGGCTTCACAGCTTGGTCCTGGGCGGATGTGGCAGTCCACAGGCTGCACTGTTACAATTAAGAAGGGTTCTCCACATAAAAAGTTCTCAAAAAAGAAAAAAAGATGTCACTATCATCTCACAGTCCTAGTCCATCACCTCACACTCAAGACGGAACCCAGGTCACTTTTACCTTTACTTAGGACGGAGCCTAAGTGAGGGAGCCTGGGATCTGGGGTGCAGCAACATGCTTGAGGCTGTCGAGACAGACAGCACCCAGATAGCACCAGACACATGTGGAGGAACCCAATATTGTTGCAGGCACCAAGTTAGATAGAAATATTACAGGCAGTCAGATAGGGCCAGGCCCTCAAGAAGACATGATGGAAGGCAGGGTGACTTTACAAGTGGGAAGAGACAGACACTCCAGTATGGACCACACCTCAAGACCAAGATAAAAGAGGAAACAAACACAGCTCTACACTTCCCGAGGGAGGGGCATCAGCGATTGATATTCTAAATAGGAATCAATCACCTTGAAAGAGCCCAAATGAGTCACTAATCCAACTTCCAACTGGAAGAGATCCTGTCCCATATTCTTGCCTGCTTGCTATGTGTCTCACATCCCCATTTGGTACTGGATTTAATCAATTTTACCTGAGCAATGGTGCTTGCAATCTCATTGGTTAACCTTAGTTTTGTCCCACCTCATGCCCACTAAGCAAGTTCCCATGTCTTCTCCACCACCTTAGACCTACCTCACCAAATGGTTTTTCTCTATAAAAGTTCCTGGAGGGCCAGGGAGATGGCTCAGTAGAATAAGCACTTCCCTGGCAAGCTCAAGGGCCTGGGGTTCAGTCCCTGGTTCCACCAAAAAAAAAAAAAAAGTCCCTGGAAGGGATAGCTTGCTGGGGACCACCCACTCAGGCTCCCTTCCTGTCCCTCTCTTGGACAAGTTCTTTCTTTCCCCCAATAAATATATTCTGCTCATAGCCTCTGTTTATTCCCAAAATTAATTCTTTGGTTTTAGAGAACACAAACTCATCCAGGTCAGGTCGGGAGATCATTTTTCCCTGTGTAATTTGGAGGTTCCCTATATCATTTGGAGGTCACCTGCCCAAGCTCAGTTTTTCCTCCTGTATCAATATGTTACAGAGGCCCTCATTAAAAACTCACTGAATCGGACAATTTGGCCTTGGTAAAATAGGTGAACCTTTCACTTTCTAAAGACAGTAGGGAGAAATTCAGGTATATCAAGAATGTGGAAAATGTATCAGATTTGAAGTGCTGAATCTCAGCTATAACTTAATAGAAAAGATTAAAAAGATAGACAAAAAAAGATGGACAAACTATTACAATTATAAGAACTCAACCTATCATACAACAAAATCTGCAAAATTGAAGGCTTAGAAAAATCTCTGTGATCTGCAAAACCTTGTAGGAAAGAGAGTGAGGATATTCCCACAAGGCTAGGAAGGAAACTGAAATTTTTGGTGTCCTCAATCTAAAAGGTAACAAAATATTATCGCTTCTGGAGGTAAGTAAACTCAAACTACTTTAAAATTTTACTTCTCCAATCCTAGATGAAAATTCAATCCTAAACTTCCTCATTACCTCCAGTTTATAATTTTCCACCTCTAGTCACTGGGAAGTTTGGAAGGTTGCCAGTAACTTCTCAGGATCCCAGAAGGCTTTGAGAGATTCAGCTTTAGAAGAAAACTGTAGAGTCCCAAAAGAAAATGGCAGAAATGGAAGAGTTTAAGAACAGGAAAGTTTCCTTGAGGAAATTAAAAATCAAGACAAACTAAACAGGGGGCTGGGGAGATGGCTCAGTAAAATAAACACTTCCCTGGCAAGTTCAAGGGCCTGAGTTCAGTCCTGGGTTCCCCCCCCCTCCAAAAAAAAAAAAAAAGACAAACTAAACAAATCATTAAAAGAGGAGGCCCTGTTACCAAAAGAGAGTGGCAAGGAGCTAGAATGTGACCTAAACACAAAAAATGAACCACTAAAAACAAAGAACACACATGAGCATGTCAGAAGCAGTATGAGCTGGAGTTGGCATTTTACAAAATCAGTGCTAAGTTTGAGCCACTAAATTATTATCCATCAGAGGATACTGAAACTGATGAAGTCCCTGGTGAGAGTGCTTACACTGGCAAATCCTGATACAAGAGAAGCAGGTTTGCCACAGAGTCAGTTACCAATAATGCCCAGGCTGGACTGATGGAGAAGCTGAGCCACACCAAGGGAGCAGCTCAGAAACGAGCATGTGACCGTGACAGCCAGTGTGCCGCTGGACAGGCGGACAGCTGGAGGATGGACAAAAGAGTGCAGATTAAGTAAAGTTACTTTAAATTCTTTAAAAATATAAAAGGATTAAATATGTAAATCATGGAAAGCCGAGTTACCTCTGCAGAGCATATGTCACACCAAGCAGCTCCTGAAATGTGTTCTACTCCACAATGTTTTGACTTTTTTAGCAACTGTACACCATGTTCTTGGTTAACATAATTTAAGGAAAAATTTATTTGTTTTCAATATTTTTATTTATGGGTTTTAATTGTACATATTTGCTAATCTTTTTCTCTAGTTTGGTAGCTTTTTTATTTTTTCCTTTTCTGGGTCGGGGTGGTGCCAGGGATGTAACTCAGGGCTTCTACAAACTAAGCACACCCTACATCACACCTTGTATTTTTGCTAACATTTTAAATGTGGTTTTCAACTCACTGTTTTTTGTAAGTACTTCTAAACTTAGTGTTTAAAAGATTGAAAAAATGTCACTAAAAATAAACCCAGAGTGATATCTAGTGGTTCTACTGGCTCTATAGATACTCATCAAAATGTCATCAGAGGTGGGTGCACACTTGTAATCCCAGCACTTGGGAGGCTGAGGCAGGAGAATCATCACAAATTCAAGTCTAGCCTGGGTTACAGATGAAGATCTTGTCTCAAACAACAACAAAAATGATGAAGTCATCATAGACAAGAAATGGTTTGGAAGATTGCTTATTCTGTCTTAGAAAGAATGTCTCAGAACAATCCCAGGCTAACAAAAATCAACCCTTTTTCAAAGGCTGTGCAGTCTCTCTTGGCAATCTTCCAGAGACAGAAAGAGACAGTCCCCCTGTGTCCTCTTCATACTGGGAACTTACTCAGTGGCTATGCCTTACTACTGAATTCCAGGAGGCAAACCAAATGTCTCTTCAGAAATTAGCCCACTTGGAAGATGCACAAAAGTACAAATTCATTTCAACTAATCAGGACTTGCCTGTGAAAACTCCCACTGGAGCACTGAATGTGGCCACTGCTCCAACACAGTTGGGGCTCTCTGAGAGCAAGGAAGGGAGGGTGGGTATGGGTGGACTGTGCAAAGTACAGGCAGCCTTACCATAATCTTTTTTTTTTTTTTTAGACAGGGTCTTTGTGTATAGGTCAAGCTTTGAACTCACTGTGCAGCCCAAGCTGGCCTCCACACAATCATCCTGGCCATCCTCCTACCTTGGCCTCCTGAATGTTGGGATTCCAAGCATGTACTGGAATGTAGAGATCCCTTTGTCTCTCAGTGTGACCCATTGTACCTAAGCAGAAATAAGATAGACAAGAAAAAAGATAGACAAGAAGATAAGAGCTGGGTTAAATTTTTGACTTGTCTGCCTGGTCAGATGAAGGACCCCCCTGAACAATAGCAAGAGCCTTTATTTATACTTATACAAAGTTGCCTAGTGACTAACAGCCCACAGGTCCAGCAGGATGTTCTCAAGAGCGCAGTAGTTTGACTGCTTTAGGCAATGAGGCCTCCTCCTGCCCTCCCACCCAGAATCAATTTCAGCAACACTCCAATGTCCAGCACAAGGGCCATCACAAAATAATCACAGCACAATCAGTTCAAATGTTAAATGTCTAATCATTCCCCAAGATCATGTAAACTACAAACATGTACTAAAAACTAAACTAAACTAATGAAATGAGCTTCCCTTCTTCTGGCTCTGAAGTGAGGACTGGCTCAAGTGATGGCTTTTTATTTTTCTTGATGTTTTATTTTGAGACAAGGCCTCCCTAAACCATTCTGGCTGGCCTTGATCCTCCTGCCTGGCCTGGTGAGCTGGGATGGCAGGCATGTGCCTCATTAAGTACCAAGTTAAAATGTCCTGTTGTGCTCAAGGCAGTAGTTTCACAGGTAGCTGTAGCTGTCAGTTCAACATGGCACACTGTACATGGACCACCCTTCCTCAGAGAGCCACAGGGCTCTGCCCTGCTGTCACCTTTAAGGTTTGGCTTAGCCGTTGCCTGGAGAGGTCCTTCCCTAATGTGACACCCCCACATGCTTCCGTCCCTGCTATATTTGGCTCCCTAGCACCGAGCCTCTGTAATGATGTGTATCTGTGGCTGGGCTTCTCCTATGAGGGTAGGGTTAGGGGGTATTTAGTTGACTGATGCTCTAGGTTTATAGCTGGGACTTAGTACTTAACAAAGTTGTAATTACATTTATTTTCTTCTGTGTTTGGGGGGTGGAGAGAGAAGTCAGAATTTTAACTACATGGTAATTATTTTTTTATGTCCTACTTGCAAAACTTATTGGAGATGATTTGCCTCTTCTATTTTTTTTTTTTTTTTTTTTTTTTTTTTTTTTTTTTTTTTTTTTTTTTTTTTTTTTTTTTTTTTTTTTTTTTTTTTTTTTTTTTCTGGTACTGGGAATCAAACTCACAATCTTGCCAGATAAGCACTGCACCACTGGCTATATCTCCAGCCCATTCCCATATTACAAATTTGAGTTATTTGTATTTGTCTGAGTCAGTCAAGGCCATGGGGAAATATAGCTGCCACATAAGACATAAAATAAAAAGGGTGAAGCTGTGGTTGGGAAAAGAAAATACCTATACCCAAAGTCCAGGCTGCTCTGTCAGTCTGGTTTCACACTGCATTGCTTTTTGAAGATCTTTATTAGAAGACTTTTAAGGTCTAAGTGATAAAGGAAATACAATGGTTAAACTAGTTTTATATAATCTCCCTTGCATGCTAAGCAAAAATCACATATTTTTCTCAGGTAGCATCAGTTATAAAACTAGTTATTTTCATTGGGCTAAGATTTTTCTGAACCAAGCAAATTGTGAAATAAAATTCAAGTGATCCTACATTTGTCTGAACTCTACATATACACTTCTTTGGTGTTTTTTTTTTTGTCTTTTTGAGACAGGGTCTCACTATGCAGTTCAGGCTGGCCTTAAGCTCACTTTGTAGCTCAGGCTGGTCTCGAACTCACAACAATCCTCCTGCCTCAGCCTCCCGAGTACTGGGATTACAGGCCTGCGCCACCACGCCCGGCTTGGTTTTGTGTTTTTTGACAGGGTCTTTCAACGTAGTTCTGACTGGCTTTGAATTCAGTACAGCAATCCTCCTGCCTCTGCTGCCCGAGTGTACCACCATGCCCCCTACACAGATGAAGCTTCCAAACTCTCTCTCACCCGCTTGGATGGATGCTGGTTCCTTGAGGGCAGACCTGGAGCTTCTTGTTGCCTCCTAATGTACAGCCTAGGGCTTGGCCCTGAGCTGAAGCCACCAAAGGAGACATATAACAAACCCAGACTCTTACCCTGTATGACTCTTACCCTGGGTGACTTGGACCCCGTATGACCAGACAGCCCCTCTCCTCATATCTCTGCTTGTGGTCCCACAGTGCAGGCTGCACGGCTTCTTGCCTGATTCTCTAGCTCACCAAGCACATGCCTGGAGCGCCCACCCTCAGCCTCAGCCTCAGCTCCCACCTCACTCCACACTCCAGTGCCTTGCGTACTCTCCAGCCCCTGTGCACAATGCTCATTCTCTGAGAGAATGAGAGGGTGTGCACCAGGCGAGGACAGGGACTTTCCTCTCATAAAGACATTAAAGGAACTCTGGCACCCTTCCTCAATGTTTAAATTCTTTAAATCCAGAGCCTCTCACTAGACACTCTACCACCAGCTATACATTCACTTCTTTTTAAATAACTTATTTGGAGACAAAATGTTGCTAAATTCCCCAGCCTGGCCTCAACTTGTAACTCTCCTGCCTCAGCATACCAACTGGCTGAGATTACAGGTGTGCGCTACACTGTCTAATGAAACTTAAATATTTTCAAACTGTCATAAAGCAAAACTGAGATGCTTCAAACAGCAAAGCTTTTTGCATTAAAATCAGACGCATGGGCCAGGGAGATGACTCAGTAGAATAAGCACTTCCCTGGCAAGTGGAAGGGCCTGAGTTCAATACCCAGTTCCCCCCCACCCCAACACAAAAACGAAATCAAATAAAATCAGATGCACATTTTTCATACATAAATATGGGCTTAGTTCCATGCTATCCTAATGAACATCTTTTAATTAAAGGCTTTACAAAGAAAAAACTTTATAATGGAAATGCAAAATAAAACATCAATGGAAATCATAAAATGTGTTTATACCTTAGAAACACACTCATGTTTGACAGAAAAAAAGATAATCGGAAATTGCTTTGTGTCAGCAGGGGATGGTGGTACACACCTCTAATCCCACTAGAGGAGAATGAGACAGGAAGATCCAAGCTAGTTCCATGACACCAGTCTGGGCTACACTGTGGGCTCAAGGACAGCCTGAATTATACAGGGAGGCCCTGTCACCTTACCCATTTGTTTTTTGCCTAGCCTCAAAATCTAAAACTTTCATCTTCCTACTTAATATTTATCGTCTTATTTCTTGTTGACATACTTGATTTTATAAATAATCCTAGATGTCTTGGAGCCAATATATGTTAAAAAGTAAATACTATTTGTATTATATGTGTCACATTATATTACATAACTGCCAAATGATTTCTACATAAAATTACTTTGGGCATACTGTGGTAGATGTTATGGGTTCATAATCAACATAGGAATCCAAGTGGCCAATTAAAATTTGAAGATTTTGGGCCAGGGAGATGGCTCAGTGGAATAAGCGCTTCCCTGGCAAGCTCAAGGGCCTGAGTTCAATTCCCAGTTTGGAAAAAAAAAAAAAAAAATGAAGCTTTTTATTAGCTGAGCTCAGCGACCATCAGCATAGACCCGTTTCAGATTCTAAGTCAGCAGTCCTGACCAGAAGACATGGTGTGTATATAAAGGGAATATGTAATATATCTTGCTTGCCAAACAGCTAGATTAGCACCTATCCTGCCTGTCAAACAGATTTTTTTTTCTTGCTATACATCTGGCTACTTTTTTCCTGTGTTTAGGGTCAGCACTTTCCCAGGATATATTTCCTCTATATGACAGGCCTTTTTTTTTTTTTTACAACTCTGGGGTCAGCTGAAGCGCTTTAGGGTCAACAACTTCCTTGGGGTATATTTCTTCTGTATGGTAGGCCCGTTTTTACAACTCTGGGGTCAGCTAAAGTTTACCATGGCAAAACCTATGCTAAAAGTCTGGGTTTAGGCCATCACAATAGATAGCAAAAAGAATTAAAAGGACAGACTAGCTGCACACTTGTAATATCAGCACTTGGGAGGCTGATGCAGGAAGATCACCATAAATTTGAAGCCAGCCTGGCGAGTTGAAAGCCAGCCTTCACTACCTAGCAAGACTTTTAACTCAAAAAAAAAACCACAGGCAGCACCCATGAGACACCTTCTTCTCAGAGTCCTTTACTACTCTGCCTCATTCCGGGTGAGAGATGAGGATGAGGAATCTAGGAAGCAGGCCGGGAGACCCTCGCTGAGGGAGACCGCTGAGAATGAGAGGCAGTCTAGAGCTGAGCAGCCAGCAGCCTGAGGGACCGGCCACGCTGAGCACGGGTGGGCCCTCGCGGCAAAGGCAGGTCAGGACGCGGGGGCGCGGAGCCAGGAGACACGATGGAGCCTAGCGTGGGAGCAGCCGGGGTGCGCGGGAAGGCATGGGGGCGGAGCCAGGAAGCGCGGGGCCCCGCCCCGGCCCCGCCTCCAGGTGCCCGCCTCTGCAGAGGCTCCTCCCTGTGCCCCTCCGATCCCGCCTCTCTTCGGGCCCTCCTCCTCGTGACCCCACCCCACGCCACCAACGGTCGCCCGGCAGCCCCTGCTGTGTGAGTGGGCGCGTGGTGTGGGCGGGGCCGCCGGCACGGTGCTGTGGCTCGGGCGCGGGGCAGCCGTGCGTCCCCGGCTAGAGGCGACCGCCGAGATGCGGCGCGTCTCTTAGGACGAGGTGCAGCGGCGGGGGGCGGGCGGCAAGGCCAAGCGGGAGGGTTTGGTAGGCAGGGCTCAAACCTGGGCCTCCCCACGGTCTCCCCACGGAGCCACTTCCCGGCCTAATTATACTAGAACCGGAGCTCTTTAAATTGCCCAGGAGGGCCTGGAGCTTGTCACCCTCCTGCCTCAGCCCCCAGAGTGCTGGGAGTGCAAGCGTGCCGAGGCTGTTTTAAACGACGTGCCGGAGTCCTATTCCCTCGAGCTCTCTGTAAGAGATTTTAGAGTTTCGCTTTCTTTAAGAGCATTAAAGTTCTAGGTAGGGGGGTGAAGTTCAGTGGTAAAGCGTTTGTCTGTGGATACCGAGTCCCCTGGGCCCAGTTGGGGGAGGAGTCTGCAAAGTGTTGGTCTTTTACACACCACGTACTCGCTGGGCTTTGGACGTTTTATGCGTGCGTAGGGCCCTTCTTTGCTGTCAAGGGGAAGCAGAAGTGAAGTGAGGTGTTTGGGGTTGGAGCTGGCAGCCACTTTCTGGCAGCACATTCTGGGGAAAGGGCCAGCATTCCACATAGCCCAGGGTCTGTACCAGCGACTGGTACTGCCTGTGTTATGGGGTCTTCTGGGAAAAGTCTGATCTCTGTGCCACACTTACTGTTTTTAATTTTAACAGTTACCTATTTGTGTTGTGGATAAAAAGGTTTCACCATAGAGATTATCACATGCTCATATTAAGTTGGGGACCCGAGTTTGACATGGGTGCAAAGCATGTGCTGTTGTATTTTCAGTGAAGGCTTCAGGTGGTATGGTAGGGACCCCCACATTAAAACACAAATAGGAAGTCACTTTGTGAGCCTCTCCCAACTCGACTCCAAATTATATGGTTTAGTAGGCTAAATATTGGTACTAAAAATAAGGGTCCTAATTCTTGCAGTTTGTGTGTGTGTGTTTTAATTTCCCCAAAAGCCCCATCTTGCAGCGCTTGAGGCTTGCAGGGGAGGCATCTAGTACAAATCATGGCACACTATACTCCAGAGCCTGGAACTGGAGAGAAGTACCACACGTGAAAGCATCCTGGTGGCCACAGAGCTAAAAGATGATTTCTTCCTAGACCCTCAACAAGAAAAGCCCTGTGAATGTCTTAATTTAGCTCTGTGTGACTGATTTTTGGACCTATGAGTAAACTGTTATTTATTTTTGGGATCAAACTTGGGACTTTGCACTTCCCAGGCAGGCACTTATGCTGCTGAGCTATCTCCCTGGCCCTGCTATTGTTTTAAACAAGTTTGGAGCCGGGCATGGTGGCACATACCTGTAATCCCAGCACTCGGGAGGCTGAGGCAGGAGGATTGTTGTGAGTTCGAAACCAGTCTGAGCTACAAAGTGAGCTTAAGGCCAGCCTGAACTGCATAATGAGACCCTGTCTCAAAAAAAGACAAAAAAAAAAAAAAAAAAAAAAAAAAAAACCCCAAAAAAACAGCATTGGGGAGATCGCTCAGCGGCTTAAGTGCCTGCCTGAGGAGTGTAAGGTCCTGAGTTTGATCACCAGTACCAAAAAAAAAAAAAAGTTTAGGGTAATTTTTTATGGCAACTACAAAAATCTAATATATAAGTCAGTGCACATAAATCACCTAGAATCCTATATGGATGAATACTTTTAAACTCTACAGCCAGGCATAATAGGAAAAATCATAAATTTTTTTCATAAATCTCAAGGAAAGGAATAGGGCATTTGAAAAGAAATCAGGTAGTCCTTAGAAGAGTTTCTTTTGCTTTCCAGTTAGTATATCACTGTGTCTGTTCTGGCTAACAGGAGTAAAAGTGAAGAATGACAGCGTCTAGCAATGACATGTCTCAGCTCCCCAGGAGGCTGAGGCAGGAAGATTACAACATCAAGGCCATTCTGGACAATTTAGTGAGACCCTGTCTCTAAAATATAAAAAGAGTTGGGGATATAGCTCATTAGATTGCCTTTGGGGTCCTCAGTCCTTAGGCATGTGATTGGCTAGCTACCAGGTACATATCTAATAGTTAATAGGATTGAAGTCACCTAGGGTTTGAGGCCTAGGCCAGGGGAAAGAAGAAGTGGAATAGGCTTTCCAAGTGGGAAAAAGCAACTTCTAGTTATTTGGGATGACAAGAAAAAAAATAATCATCAGGTTTGAGCCACTTCTGGGACCGAGGCAGGTCAGTCATACTTCCCATGCTCACCGTGTTCATCTCCTCACTCTTTTCTCTCTACACTGCTTTTGGAGACATACTTTACATGCTGTAAAATTCATCTGTTAAGTGTACCATCCAGCGACCTGTAAATCAGAAATGTGTAGTCAGCATGATTCTGTTTTAGAACATTTTCATCAGCTTAGATTCCTTGTATCCATCTGCAGTCAAACCAATTACACCTCGGGCCCCTTTAGATTTATGTTTGGCCTGGCTTCTCCTAGGACTTTGGACAGGCCAAAGCTCCGTCGTACTCCCTGCCTGATGCTTAGGATCTTTCCTCTGGTAGAAACCCTATAGAACTTTTTTCCTTTTTTCAACTTGAGTAAATCTCAAAGGCCTTAGTGTATTTTCTTTGAGACTATGATTCTACCTGTTGCAAACCTCTCTAACATCTAGGAGACTTCAGAAAAGGTCCCACAAGTGACATTCAATGACAAACCTCTCATCCTTCTTTGCTATCCTGTACCTCTTTGCATCCTGGGCCTTCGCATATAGTATTTCCTTTCAAATGATACCAGGCCTGTGCTGGGCTGACTTCTTTGTTGTTCAGTTCAAATGTCACCTCCCCAGAATGGTTCTTGACCTACCCTCACTGGAGAAGCCTTACCCCATTTTCATGGTACCATTACCCTAATTGTCTCCTGCTCCTACACCACTCCCTAAAAGCATATTTTTTTTTAACTTTTTTCTTTAATGTCTCTCTCCATTAGAATATAAATTCACATGGGAGAAAAACTTGATCGGTGTTGATCTTGGTATTTATAGAATGCCTTTCATGGTAGCAACACATTGTCAGCCACCAAAATGTCAGCAGCAGTAACAAATAGTAATTAATGCTTTCTCTGTGCCAGCTCAGTGCTGAAGTTGATTTTTGAAACAAGGTCTTACTATGTAGTTGAGGCTGGCCTTGAACTCTACGGAGCCCAGGCTGGCCTCAAACTGGCAGTTATCCTTCTACCTCAGTGTTGCCAGGGTTGGCATTACAGGCATGTATCACCATGCCTGGCTCCTAAAATTTATGGCATGAATTATTTAATTTGAGGCTTACCACATTTGCTCTGGAAAGGGTAAAGGGAGCATGTCTCCCAAGTTTAGTTCCTTCATTCAGCTATTTTTTTCAGGGACATTGGGCAGTTTTCTTATTAGTGTGTTGATTTTCAAGATTGAATCAATGTATGTTGCCATCAGCAATATTAAGTAGTAACCTCTTTTACCCACATTCCTGTAAACGGAAGGGGAGATGTATCCACTAGGAAGTAAATGAGGTTCCAAAAGGAAGAATAAATAAAAAACAATCCTAAAGAGCACAGGGCTCAGAGGACAAGACTTGAATCAGCTGGAAGCTGGGAAATTTGCAAGCCAGGTTAGATCCTAAGCACTCTGAGTGCTAGTCTTAGTTCCACACTGAGTCTTTGAGCAGGATTGGGCAAAATGACCATACAAAAAGTCAGTTTGGACTGTACTTAGAGAAGCGGGTTGCATTTAGTTCAGGCTGGCCTTGAACTCAAGGCAATCCTCCTGCCTCAGCCTCCTGCTGAAATTATAGGCCTGTACCACTACACCCAACTAAAGGAAACTTAATAATTTTAAGAAGCTGATTCTAGGAAGATAATTTTGAGGTGTTTTGGAGAAAATCTGGTAACACTTGATGAAAGCAGGAAAAACTATAAGTTACATATTCAAGGATTCCTTTCTTAGGCTTTACAACCATATTTAAGTCTTCTTTACTAAGCTATGGTGTATTACAGAGATAGACTCGGGAATGTGGTAATTCAATGTGAGGTTTTTAAATAGAGGAAGAATAGTTGAAGATCAAGACAACTTTGGAAGTTGTCTATGGCATCATTGTCTGAGAATACCCGAGAAAGCAGATTTGGTGGGAAGAAAAGAGCAAATTTGGAATATGAAGACTTTTGTACAGCCACAACTATCTGTGCTAAATGTTTAAGCTACAAATTCAATAGAATGTATCCAGAAACAAAGACCTAGCAGTAATAGCTTGACACTTGTCCCTGTCTGGCTTTGCTGTTGACTAAAATCAGCTGTGAAAACTAATCATATTTTGGTCTTTTGCTGAATGTCTTCTATAGGGAATCATGGAATGTCCATGTTGCAGATTTTAGAGATCTTCTGTCTAACATTCTGCCTAAGAAAGGACCTCGGTGACAGCTGCCATCCAAGACGTGCTCACCATCCTGAGCTCACCTCACAGGGCTGCCCGGCATGTGTGTATTGAAGGACTCTGGTGTCTGGAAAGTCAGCCTCTCTCTTGAAGTAGACCTTGCCTCTCTTCACTGCTGCTCTAGTCCCAATGCTGCACATAGGATGTATTTATTCAGCCTTTAGAATGTGACAGTCCTTTATTTACATTTCACTGAGATGTTTAAAAGTCTTGGCTATTGATCATCCCAGGATACCTGCTTAACTTTTGCAGACCTCTTCTAACTCAGGAGACAGAAAAGTCTTTACCTAATAACTTGTCCATTCAAGCAGAAGATTGCTTGGTAAAAAGCAATGAAAAGCATCTTGAATTGTCCCAAGGTGCTCGAGTGGTCTGTTTAAGTCTGTTTGGAAGGATCAAGTCTGAGAATGTTGACATGGGGGTTGTATGTTCTCATGACCCTGTTTTGATAACACCAGTAGATCTGTGCCAACAAAATTAGCATTGGATCAACAAAGGGTATATAATTAAATATGTTTTATTGTACAAATATAAGCTAGATAAATGCTATGGATTATTACTTAGAATGTGCTAAATGAAAAATAAGTTTCTTTTGCTGCTAGTATGTATTAAGTGTTTAAGATAATTTTAAGACTATAAGTGGTAGAAATGAACTTGTGAATTGAACATTTTAAAAATATATTTTAGTCAAAGAAATATATATTAATAAATTTTAAATTTTTCAGGTGCTAATAGAATTCAAAATAAGAATATCCATTAACTAAGGTATCTTTTATTTCTTACATTTAAAAATTATAAGCACATACAACTATATACTAGTTTGTTCTGTCTGTATTTAATTTTGAAAAACCTGAAGGCTTGTTATGTTCTCAGCCTCAGCCATCTAATTCCACAGTATTTTATATAGTCCCTGTGTTTGATTAATGCAGTAAACCCACTTTCCTTTCTGTTCATAGATTTATGTGAAATTTATGTCTTCTTTCTAAAAATAGCAAGATATAACTGCTTATCTTGGAAAAGTTAGTATATGCACTGCCTAAGTTATAAATCTAGTATTGTTCTCCCTAACCATCTTGTCACATGGTACTGCACACATTCATATCAAGGCAGGTACTATATAGGAAGGTCTGTGGGTGAGTTATCTCAGTTAACACTCTCTTGATGTGTGTACTCTATCTCGTAGTCTTACGAAGGGCAAATATTATCCCTAAGACAGAGAGCTAGGGGGTCCCAGACCTAGGGTGTGAACATAAATGACATTATCTAGAGAGCAAGAATGGGACTGAGAAACAGACACTGAAAGCAATGTGGAGTCTGTAAGCATTAACTTGGGCAGTGAAGTGCTGCTGTTCAACATTAAATGGCTCTCTTCATTGTGATCCTGAAACTGTACCAGCCCAGAAATACTGCATTTGAAAGTCCAAATACGTTGCATTTGGACATTTTGGAATGCTCTAAATCTCCCAAGGAAACAAGTCTTCAGTCTTGTTCTAGAGGAGTATGCAGTAGTCCTATAAACCAATCTGAGGTTTCTGGTTGTAGGGATATGTTGGTCTTTTGGTGTAGACCAGGGAGAAACAGGGGCAGGAATGAGGAAAACATGGACAAGAAGACAAGATGAGCTGGATTCAAGTGTAGGTCTATTTGCCTGATTGGCAAAGGACCCCAGAACAACAGTAGGGAAATTTATTTAAACCTTTGCAAAGTTACAAGACTCAAGTTTGCCTAGCAACTAATAGCCAGCAGTGTCTAGGCAGGATGATTTTCTCAAGACTGAGGTAGCTTGACTGGCTTAGGCAATGAGGCCTCATCCTGCCCTCTTACATAGGATAAGTTTCCAGCTTCAGGGGCTCCCAACACTGGTCCTCATTGTAGAGCTTGAATCATTAGTTGATGAATCTTAGAATCTAAACAAAATATGTTTATATACGTATGCCAACTCCACACAAGGAATGTAAACATTATGTACTCTAAACATGTACACAAGAAGGGGATCAAGAAGTGGATGGAAGGGGGGGAAGGGAAGAGAAAGTGGATTTAAGAAGAATTGATATATACATGTACCAACTCTTCACAAGGAATATAAACATGTGTTACTAACAAGTACTAATATAAAAATAATCTATCCCCAGTCAAAAACCTTTTAGTCCCAGGGGAAGGAATCCAGGTGAGAATGTTCACACTGTGGAAGCGCAGTCAGTCATCTACCCTAGCCTCTAGACCCAGGGAGAAGGGGTGATACCTGAAAGGTGCTTGAAGCACTCCACTCAACTGTGTAACAGAAAGCAAAGCTTATATGCTGTTTTCCTCTGAAAGTCATGCCTTGGTGGTCTGAGGTTTCCAAGGATTTTTTTTTTTTTTTGCAGTATTCTACTCATTAGAAATATAAGGTTCTATTCAGCGTGAACCTACTCATAATTTTAGATAAGGCAGAATTGTTTATAATAAACCTTGGGCATGTTAGAAAAAGCCAAGTTCTCACCTCTACATTTCAATCAGATTTAAAGCAAACACTTGCTGCCAGCACAAGTGCCAATCACAAGGTTCTGAGTTCAATTCTCTACACCAAAAAAAAGTAAGGTTTTATTATGATCGCTAAACCAACTAGATGCAGAGTTTTAACAATTTTATCATTTATAGAAGCAAAATCCTATTTATTGAAAATAGGTTAATATTTCAAACACATAGTGTGATAAAAGTAGAAGATACTAAATGACTGAACCAAATCAAGAATATGGTCAATCTAAAATAGTGAAGATCTAAACTATAAATAAAGTTGCTGGTTTTTATCAATCTTAGGCTCATAAAATAATTGCCAGAAATGGTGAATGTAGGTATTAAACATCTTTACAAATAAGTGGCCATTTTAAAACTCTTAAATAAATAAAAGTATGCTGCTGCTTTACGCTATGCATTTTATAACAGAATGTTTCTAAAGAACAGTCCTCTCTGAGGTCCTCTCCAGTTAGCCTGAATTGAGTCTCTTGCATTCACCTTCTTACCTCAAATGAAGCCATGGCTTCAGCATCAGAATACTCTAAAACCATTCTTCTACCTTTCTTTTCTCTCTAGTCCAACTTCTTGTTTTAATTCTGCTTACCTTGCTCTTAGAGTCTCTTATTTCCTCATACTGGGCTGTGATTTTACCTGTTCATTCCTTCATGCTTTTAATGTGTCAGTGATTTATGATAACAATATGCAGTAGTTTGGATTTTCATGGTGTAATTCATCGTCTCAAAGAATCTCTAAGTGCCTGTTTTTCATCTGTAAGTAAAATTATACAATCAGTGTTCATGCTTAAACTTGTTTGAGAAGCAAACCTTTTGGCTTCCCAAGTGGCAATTTCTTCTATTCAGAATGTTTCAATTGCCTAGCAATCTGGACTAACATTCCGTTTGTTACAGTTCTTTATGAACTATTTCATTACTTACTACTTATTTTCTAAAAGTGATGGCACAAGTCACATTAAGGTAGAATTTATTTTCAATTGTAGTTTCGGCAGATGGTGCCTAAGTAATCAAAAGGAAGAAACTGTGAGTGGAATGAAAAGAATCCTACTTAATGAAAACTCTAGCTCACAGGTTGTTTTGCCAGCACTATATACTTCCAAACATGAATTAATGTCATTAATGTATGAATTAATGGAGTCTTCATTCCATTGCTTTGTTGATTCTCTGTTGGTCCAATTCTGTTTGGTTCTACTACTTGTTTTCAAAGAACCAGTTTTGGTTTGTTGGCTGTTTAAGCAGGGTCTCATCTCTCAGTTCAGGTTGGCACTGAGCTCACTTAGTAGCTCAGGATGGTCTGGAACTTGCAGTGATCCTCTTGTCGCAGCCTCCAAGGGCTGGGATTTGCACACCTGACTAGAACCAGGGTTTTGATGCATTAATTTTATCCATTGTTTTTCTGTTTTCTACTTCAGTTTTTGCTTTTACATTTATTACTTTGTGTATGTTTTCTTCTTTTTTGTGTTAGACATTCATTTAATATTTACTTTTATTTATTTCTTTAGCGTGTTAGGGATTCAACCTTGTACATGATAGGCAAATGTTCTATCACTGAACTATATCTTCAGCCTGATTTGTATTTATGTGTTTAGGGACAGGATTTTTTTTTTTTTCCTCTTTTCACCATGTGTATGTGTATGGAGGGATCCTGGTGATTGAACCCAGGGCTTTGTGCATTTTAAGCCAGTGCTCTGCCACTGAGCTACATGCCCATCTCTACCACCCTTTTAATTTTGAGACAGGTTTTTACTAAGTTAGCCAGGCTGGCCTTGAACCTGTGGATCCTCTTTGTCAGCCTCCCTAGTACCTGGGATTACAGGTATGCAGGAGCACACTTTTTAATATATCTTACAGGCTGTTTTTGTTTTCAGTATTTTTCAGAAATTCTTTATTATCTGCTTATATTTCCCTTATTACGTAAGAATTGTTTGGTAGCATATTGGTAGCATATTTTTTTGTAGACTTGTTATTTTGAGGTTTCCTTTTTATTTTTGTATTTATTACATTGTAACTAGAGATTATAGTTTATAAGATTTCTACTTTATGGAATTTACTGATCTTTTTTTGTGCACTAGAATATGATTGATTTTTTTAAAATTTAGTATAGGGTCTCCAGGATCTCACTACATAGACGGGACTTATAGTGATTCTCTTGTTTTCATCCTCCCAACCACTGGGATTACAGGTGTGTGCCACCACACCCAGGCTCAATCATGTCTCAGCATACTCTGGGGGTGGGGGCTTGCATGGCACACTGGGGACTGAACCCCAGCCCCTGCATCTGCATAAGCAGATGGGCCAGCCATATAGTTCAGCAGACTAACACTCCTGCTTAGGCAGATGCAGAGGCTGGGGTTCGATCCCTTTGTGCCATACTGGCCCTGTCCTGGGACAAGCTGAGACACAGTTGAGACTGGGCATGTTGGCAAAAGCCTGTAATCCCAGCACTTGGGAGGCTGAAAACAGGAAAATTGCCATGAGTTCCATCTATGTAGTAAGACGCTGTAGACCCTATACTAAATACATTTTTAAAAAATTTGTGCTTTTATTTTAGTGATGACTTTTGAATTAATACGTTTGTAATGTACCTGTAAGTTCCTTTTCTCTTAAACTTGTCCGTTTTAAATGGTATTCTTTAAAAAAAAATGCTCACATGATCATGGTCAGCTGATTTTAAAAAATCATTTATTTATTTATTTATTTATTTATTTATTTATTTATTTATTTATTTATTTATTTTAGTACAAGGTCTTACTATGCAGCTCAGACTCACAGTGGTCTTCCTGTCTCTGCCTCTCTAGCACTGTGATTACAGGTTGTGCCACCATGCTGGTTCTGGGGCTGGCACTACATGTGCCAGGATCAAATTCAGGTCCTTGTGATGACCAGGCAGTGCTTAGACTACTGAGCTATCTCTCTAGCATTAAATGGTATTCTTTAATCCCTGGCAATGCAAAATCAACAGTGACCCCTTCTAACTGCTCCTCTACAAGAGGCATGATCCACCTAGCCCTCTCTCCATTTTACTCACATCTTTTCTGCATTGTCCCCAGTCTTCCAAACCTTTTTCTCCCCTGCATCACAATGTTCACTCTTGAGTACTCATATAATTTTCTTCAGCCTCATAGTTGTTTGGTGGAGGAGACTGTGTCAGCAGAAAAGGTTTCTCCTCAGTTGTGACATGTGCAGTTGTTGCATTATAGGGAGCCTGCTCTTGTTGCTCTTCACCTTCTGGGTGGGATCTGGTCTGAGAGCTCCCTCCCTGCAGTTTCTGTGATGCTGGAGGAGGGTGGGTGTACAGTTCCTCTATGTTGCTCTTGCTGGTTCCTTAATTTGCTCTTCCCCTTTTACTGCCACATCTCCACAGGAGGCCAGCTTTTCTCTCAGAATCTGATTCTTCTGGAGAAACCAGCTTGATCCTCACAAAGAGGGCTGTGAACCTTTGTAGGTCTGAAAAACAGCAGTGGTGTCTTGATGATACCAAGTCTTCTCTTCTCCTCCCCAAAGCACCATAAAACCAACAAAGAGAGCAAATGGAAGCGCAAGCACTCCATTCCCTCAGCACAAGTAGAACACAGAGACTATCCTGATTGCTGTACCACTTAAGGCTGTGAACCTTAGGCTTCCACCTGTGTTTAGTATGTTGCCATTTTTTTGGGTGAAGCTGTCTGAAACCCCATATCTTCTGTTCATTTCTGTCTGCTCTTTCTCAGCCTCTCCTGCCTCCTTCCCACCACCACAACACACACTTGCATCACAGTGGTGGTGAGTAGGCTGGGGAAACTCTTCTGGAAAAGAAGTTTCCTTGTCCAAGTGGTACACCAATCAGGATAGTCTCTGTGTTCTACTTGTGCTGAGGGAATGGAGTGCTTGTGCTTCCATTTGCTCTCTTTGTTGGTTTTATGGTGCTTTGGGGAGGAGAAGAGAAGACTTGGTATCATCAAGACACCGCTGCTGTTTTTCAGACCTACAAACTCCTTCTGGGTCTAATTTAAAATTATTATGAGCACTATTTGATATCTTCCATTATTTAGCAGTCTAACTTTATTTTTGTTGTTAGTGTTGTTTTGTTTTTTTGAGATAGGGTCTTGCTGTATAGGTTCAGGCTGGCCCTGAACTCACTGTGTGGCCCTGGGATGACATCAAATTCATGGTGATCCTCTTGCCTCAGCTTCCCAAATGCTGAGATTACAGGCATGTACCATCATGCCTGGCTAAATATAACTGTGAGAAACTTCAGAAGAAAAATAAAAATGTGCCCCAAATCAGAGGACTAATTACCATAGTAACTGAAGTATTAGTTTTTTTTATTTTTAGGTTATTTTTAATAATCCTTTAGGCCATTAAAATCAATGACTTTCATAGTAAGAATCTATTGACTCATTAATTTTATATTTTTATGTGTTCATATATATATAATTTTCTGGAAGAAAGACTATTATTAAATTTCAGATACTAACAGAGTCAGTTCTTATTATTCTGTGAAGTTTTTCAATAATACCATTTAATAAAGATTGATTAATTGGTCTTTTGTAGACAAAAACAATAGGAACCAAACAGGGAAGTGTTTGTAATTCAAGATCTCTAAGAAGAGGTACAAGTAGTTAATATGGAACCAAAACCACGTGAGGCAGATACTGAAGATCTTTTATCAAGTAGTGGCATCACACCCAATGGAGGTATGTAAAATAAAAAGGGAAAATCAGAATTAAACAGTCTTTGTAATATTCAGTCAAGCTCCCTTTTTAAAGATGTTTTGTTTTTAATTACAGGGCACAGAACATGGCCACAAATGTCTATTTGTTTATAATCTTTTTTTTTTTTTTTTTGAGGAAGAAATTGCTTTTAAATAAGTGTATCTGGAGGAGCTGGGGAAATGGCTCAGTGGAATAAGTGCTTCCCTGGCAAACGCAAGGGCCTGAGTTTGATCCCTGGTTCTGCCAAACAAATAAAAACAGACTAAATAAGCGTATCTGTGTGTTTAGCATATGTGTACATTACTTTTGGGTACAGAAATTTTTTGCGTTGTGTTGCTTCCAACCCCAGCATACTCCCCATGTTTCCCTAAGGCCTTCTCCTCCTCTGTGTCTCATTTCCCCAAAACTTAAATTCTTCCTCACCTGCTTCCACATTTTTCCAGGCACCAAGTCCTACTCTCCACATCAGAGAGCTCTCCTAGCTCCAAGTTTCCCTCCCCCTCCCATTTCCTATTGTCTGGTTCGCCATTACCTCTGCTCCTAGTTGTTTAACCAAAAGGTAGTGGTTAGAAGAGACAGAAGGGGAATAAACAGGTGGAATTTAATACAAGGAGCACAGGGCAGGGAGAGCAGTGAAGGCTCCTAGTGGAATTCACAACCGCTGGCTTGCCTTGTGGGGGGGTGGGGGGAGAAGAGGAGCAGTGGGCAGCACAGGGCTGCACACCACTCACTGTGGCCAGAAGCTGCTGTAGTGGAGAGAGGGAACAAGGCCTAGGCTTCTCCCTGCCTTCTGTTCTGCCAGCGTGAAGGAAAGAAGGAACAAACGAATGAACACAGCAAACCACTAGGGGGCCCTAGAAAGGAGTCTCCACATCACCTTCCACAAGAGCAAGAGGACTGACAATGGCCCTGTGGTCCCTTACTGCTCTCCCTAGCTGTCTCCCATCTGACTCATTCTCCTGGAGTAGCTACAGTTTGTCCCAAGTTACAGGTGTGGTGTTTACCAGTCAGCTTAACTTTTATTCCATCACCTTTATTTTGCAAAAGTTTCTGCTTCCTGAGATGGTGTACCATCTTAAAGTGCCATTTCCACTTCTGCCCTGTCCATGCCCACCCCTTGCCTCCCTCCTCCCACTCTTCACATCGGCAGGACACTACCACTTAGTTCCGCTTAGGCACTCCGTTATGCTGCACCAGTGGTGTCCCCTGGTGCCCTGTCTCACAGCTTCATTCTTGTCCTCTGCAGTGTCTGTCACCTTAAACCTTCTGTACCACTTCCTCCCTAAGCTTGCTTGCCTTTGTTACCAAGAGCTGTTGGACTTACAGAAGCCAACCTCCTATCTTCCAACTCTCTCACTTATTCCTAGAGAGCCTCTATTTTGCTGCCTAATGAAGGTAGTGATCCTCAACCATGGCCTATGTCAAAAGAACTCTTTGAGGCTTTTATTTATTCTTTTTTTTTTTTTTTTTTTTTGAGACAGGTCTTCACTGTGCATTCTATGCTGGCATTGGCCCCACTGTATACCCCAGGCTGGTCTTGTACACATGCTGATCCTCTTACCCCCAACTGTCATTTTTTGAGATTTTAAACATTTAAGGGGCTAACACTGAGTAGATCTGAAGCAGAGCATAGGCATCACTGGAGTTTTTTCTTTAAAGCTGTCCAAGTCCGTGGTGATTCATGACTGTGATTCTGTTTAGTTGGGATGCTGAGGCAGCAAGATCACAAGCTCAAGGCTGCTGACCTGGGTTACTTAGCACGTACTTTCTCAAAATAAACAAAATGGGGATGTAGCTCAGCAGTAGAGTGCTTATCTCACATATGTGAACCCAAGAGTTCAATCCCCACAATGCACAACCCACCAAAACACGCAACTTCACAGGTAATGAAAATTGAGAACAACTGGTATAGATTCTGCCATTTCCCCCCTAAATTACCAATCTTCCTATATGTACTTTCCTTTGCACATTATTTCAGCCAATCAAATGCCAGTCCTCTTTTCTCTTTCTTCTGTTGGACTCTTCTATGAAAACCCAACTCCTGTTAGGCTGATTGTCCTCTCCATTTTTATACTTGGTGCTGGGAGATTTCAACCAGAAAATACAAAGATTTTCTGCCGGTTTATCACTTCAAAGTCATGGTCTTCTGTCTCAACAGAGTCCTGATGTCACTGAGAAATATTTATGATCCTAGCCAGGTGTCTTTCCAGGGTTGTATAGTGTTGTATATCCTTATTTCAGTGTTATACTCCAGATGAACCCAAACCCCTTGCCATGACTATGGGGCCCGTCTTGGGCTGTCCTGCATTTTTATTCTTGCTTTTGGTCACTACCTTCTGGCCAGAACACACCTGTCTCAAGCATCCTCACCTTTAATTATCATGCTCCTGCTGTATCTCCTTTTCCTGTCATCTGGACTGGTTCTTTTTGTTTGTTTGGTTGTTTTGTTTTGTATTACTTTTTGAGACAGGGTCCCATTAGGCAGTTCAGGGTGTCCTTGAACTCACAGTGTAATCCAGGCTGGCCTTGAACTTGTGATGATCCTCCTGCCTCAGCTTCCTGTGCACCACCACATCCAGCTGGCCTGTTTTATTCTTGCTCTGAGATATGTCAAAGTGCACCCTGCACAAATATGTTGTCACCCTCCTACAGCCACATCCTCCTGTATCTTCTCCTTTCTGGGGGAGCTTTCATTATTTATTCATTTGCCTGTTTTTATCTTGCATTTCTTTAGGGCTCAGATGGGAACCATTTAGTGTAAACTTGCCTAGTGTAATGTTTGTCACAGTTATTTTATGAATAAACTAATTAATGACTTATTCAATACTTAGGTTCCTCAAGCCCATTTTTTGTGTCATCTATTCGTGGTACAGTAATTGAAAACACAACTTCAACTGGGGCTTTGACACAGATTCCTGTTTTCCCTAAATATGAAATCGAACTTGATTCTCCCAGAAAAATTGCTTACCCAGGGAAGGAGCACATTGAACGTGTTTTGGAAGAATATTCACATCAAGTCAAAGATTTGCAGAGAAGACTAAATGAAGTGAGTTGCATTCTTCTCTTCTAGCACCTGTCATTGTTTATGGACAAGAGGGACATGAACTATCTTAGAATAAAATCTGCATTTCCTAGAGGAAGATGTAAACCACAGATCTGTGAGTCAAGCTAACAAGTGCTGTCTATTTCACTGTTCAAAACTGAGCTGATGAGAAGGCTGTTTCATTATTTTCTTCTTGCTAACAGTTATTCATAGCCAGGCATAGTGGCACATGCCTGTGATCCCAGCACTCAGGAGCATTACTGTGAGTCCAAGGCCAGCCTGGACTCCGTGGTGAGTTCAAGATCAATCTAAACTATATAGCAAGACTCTCTTAACAACGACAACAAAAAAACCCAAATTGTTCATAATCCCATGGTTTCATGTTATAATTTTAATTAAATTTGAATATCTTAGAATGCTATAGTAAAAAAAAAAAGAATATTAATGATACTCACTTTATAATAATAAATAATTCAGGTCTGCTGTCCTGCTATCATGAATTTGTTTCTCTTTACAAATAGGAGGGTATGTTTTTGGATCTATATGTATACATAATATAACTGAACAGAGCTGAGAAGTTTGCCAAAAATTTTAAGTAGACTTTGTACAGAATTAGTCTGGCTTTACAGTTGCATATTGGGTCCCAGGCTAACAGTGATCACCCTCCACCCTCCAGCTCTTATGGACCAGCCCTCTCTTGGGTGCCTTTGGCCATGGTCAGTGTCTGTTATGCATTGTACCCTCAGGTTCTGCAGCACCGAGCCGCTTACTCATCTCTGATGTCTCTTGTAGTGTTGGAACTTCATGACCTGCGCTACTTCCTCTTGCCTACTGGATACACCCTTACTGCCCATTGAGACTCAGACATTTCCTTCCCTGAAACTGGTCCTCCAGTTAGAGTGGATGTGTTTTCCACATAGTCACTGCCTTCTGTGCCCATTTTGTATTGTTTAATACATTGTATTGTGCTTTAAAAAAAAAAAGTTACGTATTTGGTACAGGGTCTCACTATGTAGCTTGGACTTGTAGTGAACCTTCTGTTTCAGCCTTCCCAACACTGGGATTACAGGTATCCACCACCATGCCTGGTTTCAGTGGCTGGCTCAGCATGTGAGGGATGGCACAGCATGTGGTACAATGGATTTAACCTGGGTTCTTGTGCTTTCCAGGAAGGTACTTAGTATCTCCCTGGCCCTGTTGAACATACTGTATTTATTGCCACATTGTTCTATCTTTGATGGTGAACCTTTTAGAACTTTCAGTGATAATAGACAACTTGCTGTGGCACACAGGCCATAGGCTCACCTCCACTGCTCTATCTCATCAGACCTTATGAGTACTTTTTATTTTATTTTTATTTTTTATGTATTTAGGGTCTCACTACATAGATCAGATGCATAGACTGGTACTGATCTTCCTGTTTTCAGCCTCCCAAACACTGGGATAACAGGTGTGTACCACCACACCCAGTCTCAATCGATGTCTCAGCACACCATGGGGGTTGGGCCAGCACAGCAAGCTGGGAATTGAACCTTGGTCCCTGCATCTGCCTAAGCAGGTGCTTTCATTGGCTGAGCTATCTGGCTGGCCCTCTTATGAGCATTTTTAGGAGAAAAGTCCAACGATTTTATTAACATGCTAAATTTATATACCACTGTATTATAATGAGTATTTAGCACTGAATACAATAGGATTCCTAAGGAGTTCATTGTTTGGAAAGAAGCTGGTCCTCTAAGCAAACAGTGACAACCCTTTATGACACTAAAGTACACTAAAGAACATGTAGAGACAAAGTAAGCACAGAAGCACCAGTGAGGAAAAGAAACAATGTCTTGATTTATTTTCTGTGTCCATTCCCTGGCAGAGCTTATTACTCTTAATTGGCTATGTTAAATCATTAAATAATAGGATCATTGACTACTTACCATGCACCTCCTATGTCAGAGACATGGTGCGATGTACTGGTTAAATAAAGAAGGGAAGACAAGGTCCCTTGCATGTGCACGGGGAAATCTGCAGTACCATAGGGGCAGGCAATGTTGGTAAAGGCAGTTGATACTTTATATTTTTCCTCTCACTTTTCAGCATTTGCCCAAGTAATTACTTTCCTATTTTTTAAAGTTTCCTTTTGGTTGTGAAGGAAATAAAATCCAAGGCCTCCTGTATGCTAAGGCAAGTGCTCTACCCTTAGATATGACCTTTGCCCACTATATTTTTCTTCTTTTTTATTTTGCAATCTTTTTTAAGTGCTGGAGCTTTTAACATAGGATCTTGTTCACTGCAATCATATTTTTAACTTCTAGGACTTCTTTCCCAATCTCTTTGGCATAGCATCCTATATTTGTTTTATTTTATTTTTATTTATTTATTTATTTATTTATTTATTTATTTATTTTTGAGATAGGGTCTCACTATGCAGTTCAGGCTGGCCTTGAACTCACTTTGTAGTCCAGGCTGGTCTTGAACTCACATGATTCATTCTCCCTTAGGCTCCCAAGTTCTGGGATTATAGGTGTGTACCATATCTTCCTATTGTTTTGTTTTGTTTTTTATAGCTGTAATGTGTTCTGGAGTTCTCTGCACATAATCATTTTTAAAAATATTCATTCATTCTTTGCATTGTCCTTATTTCTGGGTGTTTGCTTGTTTAGTCTTGGTGTCTGTCTTTATTTTAGTATCTTTCTTTCAGGGTTCAGTGGTTTTGTTTTTCTGTTCAGACTGAAGGATGAGGCAATAGAAGAGCTGATGACAAACTCTTTATGGGCAGAAATTGATGCACTGCTTTGAGATAATTAGGTGAGGCATCAGTAGTTACACTGGGAGGTCCCTCACTTCTTGCTTTTAGAAACTTTTAAGTTTATCTGTGCTACACACATTGATTTTTAGGTGGTTTTATATGTTTCCAATATCTTAAGTATGGTAGAAATAGTGTTTGGCTTTTCAATATATATAATTTCAACTAGTTCTGGTATTTTGAAGAACAACATTTGTTCCCATTTTCATTTGTTTTAGATTTGTTGCAAGGTAGACAATAGGTGAGAGTCCAAGCTTGAGGTAAGGAAACTCCTTACAGTGTTCAATACTCTAAGGGAAAGATGAGCAATTGGTATAGCGGTGATGAGGGAAGTACCACATACATAGCAAGAAATTATTAATAGCCTTTTGGAAATTATTAGCTGCAAGAATCTATTCACCTAATGGAGATTAATTTGCTTGACATTTTTCCCCGCAGAGCAATGAACTGCATGAGAAACAAAAGTTTTACCTAAGGCAGTCAGTCATCGATTTACAGACCAAACTTCAAGAGATGCAGATGGAGAGAGATGCCATGGCTGACATCAGGTTAGGATTTGTTACCTGAATCTTTTTTCCCATCCAAAGTGCTAGGGATCCAACCCAGGAATTTGGTGTGTGCCATGCAGGTCTTTGACCACTGAGCTTTATCCTCAGCTGTAGAGTTATTTTTAAATTTTTACTCATTAGCAAAAATCTCTTATGCATTAGTATTACCAGTATTATTTCTTTCTTTCATTAATTTCATAGACGAAGAGAGAGTCAGTCTCAGGAGGATTTGAGAAATCAGCTTCAAAATACAGTTCATGAACTTGAAGCTGCCAAATGCCTGAAGGAGGACATGCTGAAAGACAGTAGCACACAGATAGAGCAGCTCAGAAAGGTGATGCTGAGTCACGAAGGAGTCCTGCAGGAAATCCGGACCATCCTAACTGACTTTGAAGATGCCTCGGGCAAGAAAATACATGAACAAGACAATATGGCTACCATGCCCTTCAGAAGCTTGGGCACAGCTGTTAGTAAAGTCCTAAGAGAATTAGACACAGAAATTTCTTATCTGAAAGGGAGGATATTTCCAGTAAGTGGTGAGAAAACTACTACAATTTTATATTAAAATTCAAAAAAGAATAGTATTGCATATATAATTAAAAAATTCTTTAAAGTAAATGTAGTTCTTGTTTTTGCTCTTTGAAATAACAGAGGTTACTTTCACAGTGACAGTTGACCCTGTCTGTGGTACTGGGGGTTGAACCCAGGACTTTATACATGCCAGGAAAGAGATCTACCACTATGCTACAGCCCTCTTTATTTTCTTAAGGCAGAATTCCCCTAAAATGACCTGGGTGGCCATAAACTTGTGACACTCCTGACTCAGCCTCCTAGATAACTGGGATTACAAGGGTGTGCTACCACACCCTGCCCACAGTGATCTGTCTTGATAGAAAATTAACTTGATTTATATACAGCTTTATGAAAATCTAACTAGAGTAGAAGATCTAATAAAGTATAGTAATAGAATATATTGGAAGTAGTATTCTATTTGTATTTTTAAAGCATTTCTTTAGATGAAAATCTGTAAATTTCCCAAGCTGTAATTTTCAGTTACCTAAAGCAATGTCTCATTTTTAAAAACTAGATAGAGGATCAACTTGAAACACTGAAAACTGAATCACAGAACAAAATAGAGCTACTACTGCAACAACATCAAGATAGGTAGGTTTCTCTCTGAGGTATGGAAAAGTCAGAATAAAACCATACCACAGTTCTGTATATAGTTGCTTACCTGAAATTCCAAAATCTAAAAAGCTCTGAGACATACATCTTTTTATAGACTTGTAGCAAACTCATGTTAAAGAAAATAATTTTTCTTACCCTTGTTAAAGTGGTAAGAAAGGTTTAATTCAATAGATGTTTTGCAGGAGGGGAGAGAGACTAAGCCCAAATCTCAGTACAGCATGGCAAATGGGGAACCAGTGAATGGGAAGTTATTATATGGAGACATCCAGTGCTTCCTGCCCAAGGAAGCTAAGGCTTAGCTGTCCATGATGGGGGATGACAGCTTCATCAGTCAGGCTTTAGGGGTGGAGGGGCCTTGCTAAACGTATAGAGAATCCTTCCTGGTCTTCGCCTCAGTCCAGGAAGTTTATATTTGTAATCCCAAGGATAAGTTATTGGTATTTTGTCAAGTTAATTCCCAATCTACCACTTCCAGTGCAACCCACAGCAAGAATAAAGACACTAAGGCTACTTATAGTTACGGGGAGCCCAGGGATCCTAAGTCCAGCCATGGTGAAAGCTATCTGGAACAAAGGCCTCAACTCAGGGCCAAACCTGGGTTTTATTCAGTCATGAATGAGGAATGGCTTAAGGATGAGTTATTGAGAATGGCAGGAAGTATGTGAGTACTGTGAGCTGGGCTAGGTAGGAGGTTTGTATTTACCTTGTAATATGCAGAGAGAAGGATATGCAGAAAGTAATCTGTACTACATAATCAAGATGGTATCTAACATTTTGGGGTCTGGTGCTTCAGCTCTTATGTAATCTTTCAAGCCCCAAGGAGTCATAGCCTCTATCTCAAGGCTCAATCCCAGCTGACAGTGTGGAGCATTGGCTCTTCATCCCATCTCAAGCCAGTACATATTAAAGAACAGCAAGTGGGGGTTACTAATATTCATTGTTTAACACTAATTGAAGGGATAAGGAAAAGTCAGAGTCACGCTCAGCCAAAATGAAGATGATCGTTCTTTTTTCAAGGAGAGTTGCCCACGTTGTCCTCCACAAAACTGACTGGGCAGAATTCTTGTTGGAACTGGGCTGCACCAGAAAAAGGACTAGAGCTAAGAGCAAGTCTTAGTTAAGAGAAGGCTTAGAAGAGTCTGTCTAAAATGTGGTCAAGGCCAAACTCATCGTTCATTTGTTGGCAAAACGACCTGAACTAATGTCAAGATTTTTAGTCTCTATAAGTTTGGATACTTATAAACTTATATTTGTAATGTGTTTGGGGTGCAGAATCCTTCCCTAGGTCCTACATGGGTATCATAAAATATACAGTACTCATAATTCTTTTTTTGAAACTAGGTTGTCCATGCTACCTATAAGTAAGCTCTTGGACTCTGTGTTGTCATCCTGCCTCAGCCTTTCCAGTAGCTGCAACTACAGATCTGTACCACTATTCCCTATTGATCACTCATATTTTATTTTAACATTATAAAATTTTAAATTGTACATTTTATATCCTAGCTAGCCCTTAAAAGAATTGGTAAAGAATTCTGTACTAAAAGAGTAACATATATAAATCTGAAGCAAAATGCTAAGTTTGAGAATGTTGAAAATCAGTTTAAAAATGATTTCATAGTCAAAAGTAAATTTTCTGTATCAAGTAACATTACCATATTCTTTCTATAGAATTGAGCAATTGATAAGTGAACATGAAGTTGAAATAACAGGACTTACAGAGAAAGCTAGCAGTGCTCGGAGCCAAGCCAACAGTATCCAAAGTCAACTGGAAATTATTCAGTATGTTCAGTGTGCTGGGGCTTTTGAGTTTCAATTGATAATTGAAATTTATCTTCATTTAAAAAATATTATTTAGGACCTAGAAGATATCTCAGTGGTCTAATCATCTGCCTGGAAAAGTGCAAGAACCTTGGTTTGATCCCCTGGTACCACATGCCATGCTGGCCCCAGAATGCCAGGCATGCCATGCTGGCCACCAAAACTAGGCATAGTAGCATATGCCTGTAATCCCAGCACTGGGGCTGCATAGCGAAACCCTGTGCCAAATAAATAAATAAAAATTAAATTAAATTAAACATATTATTTAACTAATTTTTTACCCTAAGATCTTTTATTTATTTATTTTTTTTAGTAGGACAGTTACAATAATAAAAGATCTTTATCCTAAAATCTTTTAGCTATTGCTTAATAATTGATCCCACAAGAAAGTATAACTTTTCTAATACTTAAATGAACAAAAAAGATGACTTAACAAACAGTATTCTTTGACCATATGAGAAGTATTATTATATTTGGACCTCCTGGAACTGGCTGTTCAAGATTAAGATTTGTTCATTTTATTTATTTTTGTATTTTAGGACAAGATCTAGAGAGTCTGCAGGGTCTCAATTCATAGATGGGACTCGTAGTGATCCTCCTATTTATAGCCTCTCAATTGCTGGGATTACAGGCACGCACCACCACACCCAGTCTGTTTTGTTCATATTTAAACTGATGGAATAAAGCAAACAAGTACACCACATGTATACTCGTGTACATATGACATAGTATATATATATATATATATATATATATATATATATATATATATATAAAATACATACATGCATATAAAAATTTTATAATTTGAACTAGAATGTTAAGACTTTTTTGGAGAAGGTACTGGAGATTAATCCCAAGTCCTTGTACATGCTGGGCAAGTGCTCTACCACTTAGCTATATTCCAAGCCTTTTAAAAGTTTTTTTTTTTAATTTATTTTTTTCATTAATTTTATTGAGAAACAAATAGCAATGAGACAGTTTCAAAACAGGTTAGTAGGACAGTTTCAATAATTAATATATTGCATATTGTTGTCTTTGTAGTAATTATTCATAGTACAAGATGCAGACATGATATCCTGTCCAAACACTATTAGTACAAATCTTTCTTCTCATTGAATTAAAAGAAAGTAGCTGTATATCTATCCTATTTTGTATATACAGATGCCAAATGGTCCTTCATTTATTTAGTTGTTTAGTTTTATTAGAGAAGGGTATTCCATTACCATTTAAATATTGTAGGTGCGTGAATTCAGCAAAATAATCCAATATACTCCAGTAGTCCATGGTAGTAGTGGGTCATTCGTAGGACTGGCAATGTCAGAAGTTGTTGACTTGAGCCTTTTATAGCTCAACATATAAATATGGCTTTACTTTTCATACCTTGTTTTTATATTTTTCTGCTGGATGGTTAAGACCAAGATAAAGCAAGACCTATATATAACAAGAAATGCAACTTCTGTATCTGCCAAGGTCAGTCAAATCCCCTCAGGATTTAGCCTGAAACCCTGTACCACACTTTGTAGGTCCTTTGTCAGTGTCAGCCATGTGGATGAGTCATGGCCATTGCTTGATCAATTTGCTCTCTGTGAAAGCCTGAGAGAATGTTTTCTCTCCATGTGACTCTCCTTAGGCACATTCTACATCATTGATCACGTTCCTCTGTGGCCCCATAATCTCCTTGATCAGAAAATTTGGGACATTACTGAATTACAGGATGTTATGGTATGGGTTCTCTTATGCCCTGAGTTCTTACTGACTTTGAATGGCTAGGGCCAAAATGTTGGCTGTCCTTGCAACCCCTCTTTTTCTCTAATTTTTGGTCTGCAAACTTAAGTTGTTAACCCTCCAGAAGAGAAGCTTAATGATATTATTACTCTATAACATAGGCATTTAAGCCTAACCTCACTATCTGTCTAAATTTCAAACATCTTAGACATAACATGGAACAGGTATTTTCCATCAAGTATTGATATTTTAAACTAAAAGTTTTTATTTTGAGACAAGTTTTGGCTAAGTTGCCCAAGGTAGACTTAAACTTGGAATCCTACTGCCTCAACCTCTGGGATCCCAGGAGTGTATCACTGTGTCCAACATACTAGACTTTTTCTATGGATATTTTCAGTCACATACAAATGTAGAGGAAAAAGGGTATAATTAATTCCCATGTACCCATCACCCAATTTTGGCATTTACCATTGTGTGCATGCCTCTCTCTCTCTCTCTCTCTCTCTCTCTCTCTCTCTCTGTCTGTCTCTAATTTCTGTGTCTCTCTCTCTCTCTCTGTCTCTGTCTGTGTCTCTCTGTCTGTCTGTCTGTCTCTCCTGAGCATTGAACCCAGAAGGCTTTGTGTATACTAAGTATACATTTACCACTGAACTCTGCTCCCATCTCTGAGCTGCAACCTTTTTGTTGTTGTTGTTGGTACCAAGAATCACACTCAGAACATCATGCTTGCCAGACAGCCACTGCCCCACTAAGCTATATCCTGGGCAGTTTTTTTTTTTTTTTTGAGACAGGGTCTCACTGTGTAGTTTAGGCTGGCTTTCAACTCACTGTATAGCTCAGGCTGGCCTCTAACTCACAGCAGTTATCCTGCCTCAGCCTCCCAGGTGTTGAAATTATAGGCATGAACATCCATGCCTGTCATAGCTACAACTTTTTTGAAGCAATTTTGTATAATAAACAGTTGGCTAATAATGCCATCTAAAATAATTAGAGATAGTGTCCAAAAGCTAGAATACCAGTGGGTATCACACATATTCTTAGTTTGTTGTTGCCTTTATATCCCTTCTCATCCTGTCTTAGAGAACAAGCAAGAAATCAAAATTCAATGTATATGCGTCAGCTCAGTGACCTGGAATCTACTGTTTCTCAGCTGCGTTCTGAATTAAGGGAGGCCAAAAGGGTGTATGAAGATAAGGTAAATTTAGATTTTGCTATTCTGCTTCCTGGGACTATTATGTACAAAATCAGCAATATATTTTTAATAGTTTATTTGAAAATGAATCAAAATAATAACCTCAGATTAAAATCAGCTTATAAATTGGAGTAAGAAGATGCTAATTTATTTTTTAAACTTACAAAAATGTTTTATTTAAACAGTATGCTCAAATTCATTCTTAATGTTTGTACACTTTAGGTTTTTAAAAAATAAATTCAAAGGTTGGGGATGTGGCTCAGTAATAGAGCACATGTTTAGTTTGTGTGAGGGCCTACGTTCAGTCTCCAGGACCGCAAAGATAAATAAACAAGAAAGAAATTTAAAAATAGGACCGTAGTATTTCTATTAGGCTCAGCGCTGGGGAATGTCTCAGTACAGCTAGCTGGTCTGCCCCTACCAGCCCATATTTTGGGGACCTACTTCTTTCCAACTATACTATAACCATTGTGTGGCTGGCAAACTGATTTTAATATTAAAAATAAAATTAGGGAACTAAGTCTTCATTTCTCATCATAATTCCTCTTAAAAACAGATATTAACTAATATTTGACATTGTGTTTCTATTTTTTGTTTTCCCTAGCTAAAGAGATATTATCCAATATCATTATAAGTGGGTTTACCCAGGATATAGATTTTTATTAATTTTATTAATAAATACATAAACATAAATAATAAATCTTTACTATAAAATCCTTAAAACAAACAGAGCTGCCATTCAGAGGAGCTCTCGTTTTGCATTCCCTGTGGAAAGTGTGGCCCTGCATGACATTTGTCTGGAGTTGTCTCAGTATATGCCTGCTGTCCATGGTCCTGTTTTCTTAACATTATCTTTCATCTATGAAGTGTCCCAGTTGGGTGCAGGAACAGGCCGTTTTGGCTCACTTTCAAACATGGAAATTAAATGTTAGTCTTTAACCCCTGAAACAAGATAAGAAAGATAAAAAAGTTAGACATGGTTTTACTTATGCCTAATCAATGGACAGTAACATGAAACTGGGCAGTATAATCTCAGTAACAAGTTGGGTCCTCTACAACAATGTCTTTCCAGATTCTTTGTTGTTCTTATTGTTCTTGTCCTTCTGAGACAGGTTTTCACTATTCAGTTCAGGCTGGCCATGAACTCACTTTGTAGCCCAAGCTGGCCTTGAACTCACAGAGATCCTGCCTCCATCTCCCAACTCCTGGGATTACAGGAATACAGCACTACTTCAACAGATTCTGCTCACTCTTCAGAGTAAAAATGCAATTTAGTTTATGATCAAGTGCTGGCTTGACTCCTTCAGTTGACCTCATGATTCACTAGTGGGTTGCAGTGAATAACACCAACCCTTGAATCCCTCTTAGTCTAAATCCTTCTTAATTGTGGCCACCACCACCTTACACTGCTTAACTGGATGCAAGAAACAATCCTGGGGAAGAACATTGGTTCTTTTCTCTCTGAAGCCTGCTTTCTGTGTCTTTTCTCAGGGTAAGCTTTTCTCCCTCATAGCAGTCATGTCCACCCTATTCTGGGCAGACCAACCCACCTAAAGCATATGGCCCCACCTCACAGAGTATAAGCAGTATAGTCATGATGACAATGCCTCCTGGGCTCAGAGTATGCAATGCCACTCTAGAGAAGGAGTGGGAGAGTGGTTGTGTTGCAGCTCATTATAAAACTGATATCCAAGACTAACTACTCAGACCATTTTGAAAAGATACTATTTGCTGACACATTAAACTCTTTAAAAAGCCACAGTATATTAAATAAAACTCAACTCACCCATATTTTCTTACACAATTTGTAATTTATGTAGCTTTCTTTTATATGGTGGCTTGGAAAAATTAGCCTTTTGTGAGACTCATCCCTTGTTTGCTAATGTCCATTTGTGCTTCTAAATCAAGGTGTGGTAGAAACTGTAATAAATAATAAAATATCCATCTAACAAATGCAAAAATAGTTCTTAGGCTTCTATAAACTTTTACCTCTTTGGCATTCTAGAAGCACCAGAGGCAAGGCTAAATTTTTCATATGAATGTTTGGGGATCATATAGATGCCAACATGTTATCAGGGCCATTATTTTATTCTGCTGAGTCTTCCACAGAGATGGCACCTAGTTGATGGTTAATGGGGCTCCTAATAGCTAAGAGATGTGTGTTTTGGACCCTGAGAAATGACTTTCTGCCATGTTAATTCAGAGGGCAATATACTATTGCCTGGAAAGGCCTTAATAACATATAGTACAACTGAAAAGGAAAATCAAACAGGTTGACCAAAAGGATTTCATTTTGGAGGAGTGGTCCGAAAAAATTCTATTATTTTGAAAAATTTTTACATTGAATATAGAATATTAAAAGCAAATTCTTCTCTTTACTTTGTTTTGTTTTTATATACCCTGACTTTGTATGGCACAAAACCTATTGCAACCTTAAAAATCTATTTTATTTTCTTCTGCTTCAGTGCACTATTAATGATAATAAAATATATAAAACTTGTGATTACAAATGATATTTGTGCCAGGCATGATATAGCATGCCTGTAATCCTAGCATTCAGGAAGCTGAGGCAGGAGGATCACTGAATTCAAGGCCATCCTGGGCTACATAGTTCAAGGCTAGCCTGAACTATATATATATAGTAAGACCCTACTTAAAAAAAAAAACAACAAAAAAGATTTGTGTGAAAAGGAAACACAATGCATGTGTTGATGTGAACCTTGCTGTATTTTATCAGAGGCAGGATTAGTATTTCTTCTGACTCAGATTCCTACACTTAAATAGTTGGGGTGGAGTAGAGCTCAGTGGTAGAGTGTTCTTCCACTGATCCCTGAATGTTATTATTAAAGTGTTCGTTATTTTTAAAAAGTTGGTGAGGTAACAGGTCTAAAGACTATCTCAAGAAGAACACATGAATTAAAAGAAAACTCATTTAGGAGGATGTTTCTCTTCAGATTAACAAAAATATTTCCATATTGGTGAAAACAGAAATTGTGTCTAGGAAATATTTAGATTAGTTTTTGTAACTGACCAAGTTTTTTTTTTTATTTTTTTATTTTATTTTATTATTATTATTATTTTTTTTTCTGTAATGCTGTTTTCTGTTCTTCTCTTTCCATTTTAGGAGAACCTCCCAGAATTCCCCTTTTCAAATTTAGATCAGTAGAAGCTGTCACTATTGGCTCTGTAAGGGCCAGGGAGATTGCTCAGTAGAATAAGCAGTTTACTGGCAAATGCAAGGGCCTGAGTTTAATCCCCAGTTTCATCAAAACAAAACAGAAACCTGTAGACTGGGCTTAACACTTAACTTTCACTTTTGGCAGCAAAAATACTTGAAAAAATATATATATACAATGATTTTCATTCTAAGTTTATTTTGCTACTTTGAAAGCATTTGGGGCTGAATTTCACACTCTGAAAGTGAAGATTTTTATTATTATTAATTATTTTTGTCTTTTTTTTGTCTTTTTTGAGACAGGGTCTCATTATGCAGTTCAGGCTGGCTTTAAGCTCACTTTGTAGCTCAGGCTGGTCTTGAACTCACAACAATCCTCCTGCCTCAGCCTCCCGAGTGCTGGAATTACAGGCATGCGCCACCACGCCCGGCTTGAAAGTGAAGATTTTTATGGCACTGGCTGGAGCTCCACCATGTGCAGGAACACTTGGCATGGTTGCGCCAGCGCCCTCTTGTGCTGGCCTGCAGCAGGCCCTACTGTGCCGTGGCTGTGGCTTTTTTTGACCACAGAAAAAACAAAAACAAAAAGACCTACCAACGTGGCTCCATTAAAACGCCCAAATAACAGAACTTTATGTGATTTGATACAATTGGTAATATCCCTGAGATCAATGAGACATTGATTGAAATTAAAATGAGAACCTCGGTACTCATTCAGTGATCCAAACCAAATAATACATTCATAGATGGTGAAAGGGAAAACCAGTGCTATTTCCTAAAAAGGAAAGAAAAAGGAAAAACTTTTACCATATCTCAGATGTCAGGGTGTTTTTTTCTGGACATTTTAAAAGACTTTTCCAAATGCCTTTTTATTTATTTATATTTGGTATCAGGGATCAAACTCAGGACCTTGTACTTGCCAGGCAGGTGCTAATGCCTCTGAGCTATATGCCCAGCCCTAAGATGGCTTTTCTTTGTAGCATTTTTCTGTGGTTGTTCATATCAGCTCAACTGCTACTTCAGTGGTTTTCCCTTTCACTTTTATGTTTTTGATTGATTAATTCATCTAAATATTTTTTTTGTAAAAAATAAAAGGTAAAAGCAGAGCTATAGAAGCTGAGTTAGTACTGGCAACAACCAAGCCAGTGCTCCTGCTGGGGCCTAGAAGGGCTACTTAAGGAGTAGGGAATAGATGAGACTATTGGCTTGTTCGATTTTTTCTTCTTTTTCTTTTGTTCTTTCATTCTTTCATTTTGGTCTCATAGATTTTACCATCAAATTTGATGTTAGGACGTGGGCCATCCAGAGTTGCTAAAAATTAAAATTATACCTTAAAAAAAGACTTAAGTTTTTACAACAGAAATTCAGTTTATTTGCTGAAAAATAAAAACGGGTTATATCAAGCTGAGTGTGGTGGCACACTCCTATAATCCCAGCATTCGGGAGGCAGAGGAAGGAGGATCACTGTGAGTCTCAGTCCCACCTGGGCTACATAAGGGAGTTCAAGGCCAGGCTGCACTACATAGTATGCCTGTCTCAGAAGTAAAACAAAACAGAAATACTTTGCTTTACCATCTGATTAACTTAAATTGTTCTTATTAAAAATTTATAACTCACTGGAGAGATGGCTCGGTGGAATAAATGCTTCCCTGGCAAGCACAAGGACTGGAGTTCAATCCCTGATTCTGAAAAAAAAAAAAAAAATTACAACTCATCTTAATATAAAAAATTGTAACTCAAAAGATAGATGGGGAACACAAAACTGTTCTTGTATTAGAATCAAGAGGAATAAGAGAACTGATCAACAATACTCAAAGTATACACATACAAAGAAAACTGCGGCTGCAGTCACCTGACAGAGCCTGGCCCAGAACTGGAGGCATCTGCTCTTAGCCTTGCTTCTTGCCACCCCCTTACTGCACCCAACCGCTGTGAAACAGAAGTCTGGTTCTCCTGCAGGTGCTCTGAATGGCTCATTAAGTGTGCGCTGTCTTAGTTTCTGATAATGATAGACTAAAGAGACTGTGTTCACTGATACTGTTTATTAATCTCACTCTGGAAGTTACTTATGCTATAGTGGTTAACTTTTTAAATGAGGTGAACTTTGCTCATTTTTTTGTTTTCCTTTATGTGCCCCAAAAGGAGAAAGAGAAGTTTTTGTTTTGTTTTGTGGTGCACAAAATTAAATCACAACCTACTTCATGCTTAGCAGACACTCTACTTTTGAGCTACATTCCCAGTCCCAAAGTCCATGTATATAGGGTTTTTAGAATCTAGGAATATATTTTAATTAGTAATTTAATATTTTATGCATGATTAATTCTTTGAAGTACTTTTTTAAAATTTTAGGACAGGGTCTACAGGGTCAACAAGGTCTCACTGCGTAGATGGGACTCTTAGTGATCCTCCTGTTTACAGCCTTCCAAGGGAAGACCACTGAAGTAGCAGCTGAGCTGATATGAATAGCCATGAAAAATGCTACAAAGAAAAGCCTTTTAGGGCTGAGGATATAGCTCAGTGGCATAAGCACCTGCCTGGCAAGTGAAGGTCCTAATCCCTAGTACATTATCCAAATTAAGCTTTATTTTTGACATAGAAGATTTGAGAGCCTACTCCCTACTGAACTGAAATGTTAGAAGTAAGAAGAAATATATAGCACTTGTGCATATACAAAAGATTTCATTCCTGGAGAATGGATGATAGAATAGTGTCTCAGTTACTCTTCTCTCATTGCTGGGACAAATACCGGACACCCAAAATGAAAGGTTTACTTAGCTCACAGTTAATGGAGGTTTCAGTCCATGTTCAACTGGGTCCAAGGCAGAGCAGCACATAACAAAAAGCAAGCTTTTGTGGCGGCTGCAAAGAGAAAGAGCAAAAGGGAGAGGTAGCACAGTTCAAGGGGCTAACCTCTCTTCCCAACTTACATTGTAATGCAAATCACATGCCCAGGGGCATTGCAGCATCCACACTAACAATAATCAATCACAAACTCCAGAAGCTGCCCCATGACTGCATGAGGCTTTGGGTGGACACCTATATGCAAACCATAACAAATGGTATTGTAGCTATCATAGTTCAACATCAAGTATCACTTTATAGTAGTGAGTACCACATGCTTTTTTTATTTTGTTTTTTGGTCTTCTTTTGGAGACAGGGTCTCACTGTGCAGTTCAAGCTGGCCTCAAACTCACTTTGTAGCTCAGGCTGGTCTCGAACTCACAACAATCCTCCTGTCTCAGCTCCCCAAGTGCTGGGATTACAGGCCTGCGCCACCACGCCCGGCTATCACATGCTATTGTTGTTTTAATATTTCATTACCTGAATTATGATATTGTGTGGCTAAGCTAAAATCCAAACCTGAAGCCTTCCAGAGACCTCAGCTGGTGCTGTACCAGTAGAAACCCAGTTGGCATTGAAGTAGCCTTTGTCCTCTGCTGGCTGAGGACTTAAGAAAGGAGAGGCTCTGTGTCCCTTTGATATCACTGTATAGTAGAAGAGAATTCTCTTCCCAGTCAAACAAATCACAAACAGCTGCCTTGTTAGTGAGAGAAAAGTATGCTTTAAACAGTCCTTCAAAATTAGTACTCTCATTCACATTTTATAATTAAAGAAAATGAGATTTGGAATAGTTAAATGAAATTGCCCAACGATATATACGTCATATATATATATATATATATATATATATATATATATATATATATATATACACACACACACACACATATATATATATATATCCTTTCAAAATATAGTGGCTAATGTAACTATTCTTATTCATCCTTTTGTATAAAATGCCTTTTATTCTCGAACCTCTGATATTCTAAAACAAAATAGCTATAATATCCACTTTGCTTGTGTGGGCTCTGCACCTGTTATTTATGTCATAATAGCTTCCTAAAGACCACGTTAAACATTCTCATTCTTGATCTGAGTATCCATCCTGTGCGTATACTCATAGTCTGTGAAGTTAAAAGGACTATAAATATATAATTTGTAATTTTTTTAATTTTTCTGGATTTATCGATAATTGTTATATGTAGTTAATAAGACTTTTTGAGAATAAAAAGACATTACTATAGAACATATCAATTTTTTGTATTTAATGTAGGGTCTACAGGATCTATAGGGTCTCACTACATAGATCAGACTAGTAGTGATTCTCCTGTTTTCAGCCTCCCAAGTGCTGGGATTACAAATATGTACCACCATGCCCAGTCTCAATTCAATCTCAGTGCACCCCCGGGGCAGGGCTGGCATGGCAGGCTGGGGATCAAACCTCTGACCCCTGCCTCTACCTAAGCAGGTACTTTAATCTACTGATCTATAATCTGCTGAGCTATCTGGCCAGCCCCTACAGAACATATCTTGAAGATAAATGTTGACTAGCATAAACATTAGAGAGAGATGTGCTACAGACAGTGCTTGAGTCCAGCAGTACTAATTTTTTTTTTTTTTTTTTTGCTGATTTCCCTGGCTAAATACTGCACAATTCTTAAGTTTAGAATATTTTGCAAAATATATCAAAATAATTTTTAGTTCTTGCTTTCTACATAATACTATTTCCCAAAGACTTTGTTTTCTGTGATCCATAGACATATATTCTTTTCGACCTGTGCTTTCTTTTAGATAGAAGAACTGGAGAAGCAGTTAGTCTTGGCCAACTCAGAGCTCACTGAAGCACGCACAGAACGCGACCAGTTCAGTCAGGAATCAGGAAATTTGGACGACCAGCTTCAAAAGCTATTGGTGAGGTTATACCCTATAATATGAATGAGATTTGTGAAGTTTTTCATCAAAACATTTTACAAACTAGTTTCCTTTATAAAATTACAAATTTTATAAAACATTCATGTATAAACACAACAGAATATTGTAGATATGATTCATGTGCCACATATAAAATATACTGTGTACTTTTTCTTAAGTACAGTTGTTATGGTGTAAGGAAAGGGGATCTTCAAGCACCCTTTTTTTTTTTTTTTTTTTTGTGTGTGTGTGTGTGTGTGTTTTGAGACAGGGCTCACAATGTAAGCCAGGCTGGCCTGAACTTACTATGTAGCCCAAATTGACCTTGAGGCAATACTCTTGCCTCAGGCTCCTGAGTGCTGGTATTATAGGTGTGTGCCACCACACCCAGCTACCATTTCTGAAGCAGTATAACAAATTACTAATGGGGGAGATGGCTCAGTACAATGAGCACTTCCTTAGCAAACATAAGGGTCTGAGTTCAATCCCTGGTTATGCCAATAAATAAATAAATTACTATTGTTATTTCTTTAAGCTTTTGAGCATTTGTTTATTGCAGGAACATACTTGGCAATCAAGACAATGTCTTTCTTCAGAAATTCAAGACTTAAAAAGCAGTATGACTTCTTAAAACCAAGGCATTTTCCTTTTCATTGTGTATTATTCGAGGTCCAGTCCCATGAGATTGACTTTCAATACTAAAATTTTCGAGTAAGGAATGTAGGAACTTATTTTTCTAGAAACTCATTACACCTCATCAAGCCTTTCTTGTCTAGGCGGATCTACACAAGAGGGAGAAGGAGCTAAATCTGGAGAAGGAGCAGAACAAGAGACTGTGGGACCGCGACACAGGCAACAGCATCACCATTGACCACCTGCGGCGTGAGCTGGATGACCGGAACATGGAAGTGCAGCGCCTGGAGGCCCTGCTCAAGGCCATGAAGAGCGAATGCCAGGGCCAGATGGAGCGGCAGGTAACGTGCGTGTATGTCCACTGGTTGGAACTTTAATTTTTTCCTTTTTGAAGTGGGGTCTCAGTCCATGCTGGTCGCAAACTAATGAACACAGGGTCTCTTTTCACCTTGGCCTACCTGGTAGCTGAAGCTGCAGGCGCACACTACATCTCCTCGAACTTTCTTGTGTTTGGGTTTTATTGTCAAACAGCTCCACAGTAGAGCTGTGGATCCTGTGGACAATTTCTAAAAGGTTGATTTCTTTTTCTTTTTTAAATTTTATTTATTTTTTTTTATGAATTTAGTACACAAAGTGTACAGGGTCTCAGTACATACATCATACTCATAGTTATTCTCCTATTTTCAGCCTCATAAGCCCGGGGATTACAGGCACACACCTCCATACTCAGTCTACATCTTCCCGGGGACGGAGCCGGCACGGGGCGGGGCTGGCATGGCAAGCCCAACCCCCCCCTTTGCCTTGCAGAAGCAGATGCTAAAAGTTGATTTCTATTTCCCTATTTTTGATTGCTTACTAAATGAAGCACTTTAGGTATTGTGTCAACTTGTATATTATTGAAAAACTAAACTCTAATCCAAATACTTTCTCATTTTCACATAGAAATCAATAACTTACAAATTCCTTATTTCTAATGCAAAAAAACCCAAAAAAACAGCGAACTGTTGGGAAGGCTGGATCAAACAGTTGGAGATTTACAACAGATATATTTGAGTTGGGGATTTCTTTCAAAAGTGGTGGTCCCTTATCCCAACTCTACCCCGCATAACAAGCTGCTGAGTGTATTCCACTCGCACATAGCAGACCTGTTGTATTCCTGCAATGCTGTAAGAACACAGTTCTAATGCTGGTGACAGCCATGAGGCATACAGACTAATGGGATCCAAGTAAAAGATTCACTCTTAGCTTAGATGCAGGCCAAGATATTTTCCTATCCTGTGGCCTAACTTGGGCAGGATGAAAGACACAGAACAAATAAGTGTAAGCTAGAATCTTACCCTTCCCAAACCAGCACCAGAAAATGTAAATGTGGGTAAAAGCTTTGCTCCTTTTCCCTCACAAGCAGGATTAAAAAGGGAGACAGAGGAGAAAAAATAGTAAGAGCAGATCTTATTCCTCTCTCTCCAACCACTACTACTTTTTTGTAATCTAAAGTAATAACAGAAATGACCACAGAGGGTCCTTCTCAAGTTTCCCACCCTGAAAACTATGATAGAGAAGCACCATTATTTCACTAATGTCTCCACTGTGGTGTGAGCGTACACAGGGGTCTACACAGGCTGTCTGTCTAAGATGTGTGATAGCAAAGTGATTCAATTTAGTGTGCCCACACTTATTCCAATCTGGGATTTCATAGCTCATGGTTAACTTGCCCAAGGCCCTGGGGTTGCCTGTACCTGTCCTCCCAGATCCAGGAGGCTGTCTCTCATCTCCCATCAGATGGCAGCAATCCAGGGGAAGAATGAGAGTCTGGAGAAAGTGTCCTCCCTTACAGCACAGCTTGAGTCCACCAAGGAGATGCTGCGCAAAGTGGTGGAAGAGCTGACGGCCAAGAAGATGACCCTGGAGAGCTCAGAGAGGACAGTATCAGACCTGACAGCTTCTCTGCAAGAGAAAGAACGTGCCATTGAGGCCACCAATGCAGAGATCACCAAGCTCCGCTCCCGAGTGGACCTCAAGTTGCAGGAGCTGCAACATCTGAAGACCGAAGGGGAACACCTGCGGCATGCACAGACCGAGTGTGAGGCCTTGCGGCTGCAGATGGCAGAGAAGGACAAAGTGATTGAGATCCTGCGCCAGCAGATCGAAAACATGACACAGCTGGTGGGCCAGCATGGACGCACAGCCGGAGCCATGCAAGTAGAAAAGGCCCAGCTGGAGAAAGAGATAAATGACAGGAGGCTGGAGCTGCAGGAGTTTAAGGTCTGTACAATTATGTTGGGTTAGTATCTGAAATTTCTTTTTTCTCATAAGCAAATGTGACCTTATTTTAGTGAAAAGGAGATTTGGTTTCTTTGAAATAGGAAGTTTTCATAGCTATGTAAATATGTGGATTTTTTTTTTTTACTACTACCCCTTGTTCTTTTTTATTTTTTAAATCTTTATTTCTTATGATTAGAAACACTGCAGTGCCCAGGGTTTCCATTCCCCGTGAGGACTTGATGCACAGGCAGAGCACATCTTCCTTCTGCTCCCTCTTCTGCTCCTGTCCCCTCTGTCTTTTGATCCTTTTCCCTCTTTAGAAAGGTCTTCCTCCCTATTTCCTTTTAGGTTGCTCTTTATTTATACTTTAGGTTTCTTTCTTTCATGTTTTTAGTACAGGGTATACAGGTTATCTGGATTTTTTTTTTTTAATGTATACAGTATAGGGTCTACAGGGTCTCACTATGCAGATCGGACTTATAGTGAGCCTCCTGTTTTTCAGCCTCCTAAACTGGGATTACAGGCGCATGCCACCACATCCAGTCTCAACTGCCATCTTAGTGCACCCTGGGGGTGGAGCCGGCACTGCACACCATGGATCAAGCCCCTGGTCCCTGCATCTGCCTAAGCAGGTGCTTTAATCTGCTGAGCTATCTGGCCAGCCCTCTGTGTGGTTTTTTAAGAAAGGATCCATGCTTTTATCAGATTCTAAGCAGAAAGGCCCAAAATTCTACTGTTTAAGGTTTTCTTGATAGTTTTTTAAATAGCCAAATTCTTCATGAAAAGTATATGTAAAAGCTTCTCAATGGCCAGTGTTATAGACTTTAGAGTAGGTTTGCATACAGGGCAGAACATATCAGGGGAGAAAGGATATTCTTTTTTTTTTTTTTTTTTTTTTTTTTT
>PVKA01014890.1:0-51342 GCA_004027165.1 Ctenomys sociabilis | reverse complement strand
TGATCTGAAGACAAATAAAGCTACGTTCTAACAGACACAAATAAGTAATAGAACATCATTCTCCCTCATCTGACAAATATTTAAGAAGACCTAACACTGTCACAGGCACCAGACAATGTGGCAGCAAACAAAAGAGACACCTTCAACCTCAGGGGCTTACAGTTCTCCTAAGTACCCAGCTGAAAAGATGTCACCAATGGAGGAGGAGGCTGTCAGGCTAAGAAGCAAGGGCGTGCTATGAGAAAGCGAAAAGGGAAGGGCTGGCCAGATAGCTCAGTGGACTAAAGCACCTGCTTATGCAGACTGAGGGGGGAGGGATGCACAGTGTGGGGGCTCCACCCCAGGGGCACGCTGAGATGGTGATTAAGACTGGGCTTGGTGGTGCGCCTGTAATCCTAGCACTTGGGAAGCTGATAGACAGGAAAGCTCACTGCAAGTGCGATCTGTGTAGTGAGACCCTGCACTAAATACATTTTTTAAAAAATGTATATTTAGAGAGGGGGGAAGGAGGGAGGAAGGGGGTAACAGTGACGGGGCAGTGAGAAGCAGGCTGCAAAGACCCAGGTGGAAAGTGCATTCTAGCACCCTCCATCCCATGATCCCTCACCTGAGCGCTGGCTCCCAACATTTTCCTCGCCTGGATCTAAAGCCCGGAGTTAGAACCCTGACTTCACGCTCACTTCCCCTCCCAGCTCGTTCCAGCAATCTGCAAGATCTAGGCCTAGGAGCCACCCAGCCACTCGCATCCCCAAGGCATGTGCCAGCTGCTTCAGCATAGCGTTCGCTTCTCTGACCCATAACAGCAGAGCACGCCTGGTCATCCGTGTTCTGACCACACCTTAGGAATTGTGGCTACTGTGGCAGAAACAGGAGGGGTCCCCTCACTTCCAGTCCCCAGATGCACAGCAGATCTGTCCGAATGCACTTCAGGAACGCGCGCAGACCCAGTACAATCTCCCTCTCCTCCCACCAGACATATGGGCATGAGCAGAAGTTCTGCCCCTTCACAGAAAAGCACAGGGCAGTGGGGTTGCCCTGAGCATAACAAGCAAATGGGGCCCTCTAACAACTCTCAGAGGCAGGCAAACAGCTCGGAAACAACACAGGGAAGGTCTTGAGTCCCATTCTTGACTGCACAATCACCAGAAGACAACAGCTAATGTCATTTTCATGCAGAACACAATGGACTACACGAGTAGAGTCCAACAGCTCTGCAATCAAGCACTCAGAAGAGTCCAGTTGGGCAGCTCTGCATGAGCCGCTCTGCTTTACCTTGCCAATTGCCAATGCAGCCTGTTATGCGGGTACCTAGACCTCACAGAACGTTCACTGAGCCACAGGGACCATTGCAAAAACACAGTGTGCACACACGCGCGCACACGCACACACACGTACACGCACGCACACACAGTGACGGCACAGAGAGCGCCCCCCTCTCCATTATTAAACTCCACCACTCCGGCTATTCCCATTTCATGGCTGCTGTGATGATGGGGTGGAAGGTGTTCAGATAGCAGCCATGGAGAACGTCCAAGGATTTCTCATTATCCTGTAAAATATGGGGGCAAGGGCACCACGGCTGCACGAGACATCAGCATGAGGAGGAGCTGGACAAGAGGGCCCCTCTTGACCTCTTCATAAGTTACTTTTCAACTTTTCTGTAAGTCTAAAATTATACCAAAATAAAAAAGGTTACTTATTTTAAGTGCAGAGGCAGATATTTCCTCCGTAGGTCTTCTCCTTTACCAGCAGAAAAATTTAAGTTTCAGAAAACACATGACACTGTCTACACACGCAGAGGCCCACTCACCACAGCCACGCCCCCATTTCTCCCAAGCAGCCCCTTTATCAGCTGGCTGTCGATCCAAAGCAAGTTCCTCGCTAGGGGAGAAACTCTTAACAGACGCAGGCTGACGCCCATCCCCCAGTTTTCTCTTTCTGCTGATCGCTTACTGAGCACCTACTGTGTGCAGATACCAGCCCAGGAGCTGGGAAAGCTCCCACCAAGTTTCCCTACGGGCTCTGGAACTTGCAGAAGGCATCTGGGGGCTGGAGTCACTTTCCTGTCCTCCACACTCAGCAATAGTCACTGTAGGGCACCTTCCTAGCCAGCCCTATCTTCAGGACCCAAGAGCACACTGCTCCTAGCTAATTCCCACAAGAGGACCCTCAGATGACAGACACGGCTCCAAACCTGGTGAGGCTGACTGCCCGCAGGGCTGGGAGGGGCACCCCAACTGCCCATTCAATTCTTCTGTGGCACTCCAAAGGCCAGGCACAAGCAATCTGCTGTGTCCAGCTTAAAAAGAGACACTTTTCCATGCATCTCAGCCCCTCATCTGTCCATGTGCTCTCTCTCCCCTTCCGCTCCCAGAGCACCCCTCTACTTGCAGTCTGCTCGGCAGCCTGTAGGCGCTAAATGCCACCAAGCAAACAGCAGGTGCCCCACTGAGTTAATGAATTTCTTTAAGTAGAGAATCCATGCCTTCTACTTATCTTTAGGAGGAAGCCCTTGGGGGTGGGGGGGATTGGTCTGCCATAAAGGACTGGTCTGCACAGAGAGAGGTTCTTGCTGAGTTGCAGGACTGCACCCCAAATTTTCTCATGCTCAGAGTCTCAAACTGAGGCTCAATAGTTTCAAACCTCCCTTGGGAACTGTATTTTGATTTAAAAATTAATCTTGTAGATTAGAGCAAATAACTGTAATGAAGGTATAGGGGTGACCCTTTCCACCTGAGGGTGACTCTCAGGGAAGCAGGAAGGGCAAGAAGGGCTAGAATAAGTGCACATGAAGAATCCACAGCGCCAAGACATGCACCATTGTAGCCATTGGTCTCCAGCCAAATTTAAAGGCACGGATTCTTAACCCAGGCATTCCTCCTACAAGACTTCAGATTACGGAATGTGTGCGCACATGTGCATCCACAAATAGGTGTAAGGAGATTGGGGGACCGCTGTTCCTTATGACAAAGGACCAGGAACAACCCCGATCCACCAACATGCTGTCCACTCAATGGAACACTGTGCAACTGCTAACATAAGACCATCATAGATGTGTCTCCAGGAGATGTTCTCAAATGAAAAAAACGGTGATTCAGGGGGCTGTAATACTGGGTCTAACAGTTGTATGTGGGCTCTCTCCACAATCATATGAAAAATAAGTAACAGGGACATTTCTCCAAAAGGAGACTAAAGGGATAAGGCAAGAAGTGGAAACAGACACCTGTTATTCATCATAAACCTTGTTGTATCTGTAGGGTTCCAAACATTATATTATATATTCAAAACAAAGTATTTGGATTGACAATAGATAATTAAAATATCTAGGAAAAGAAGACAATGTAGGTTATATCCATTTAGATTAACCTGCATGCGTACACACACACACACACACACACACACACACACACACACACACACACTGCCCTATAAGAAGGATCATCATAAAGCCATTGAGGACCCCTGCCCCGTTGGCTTTACAATGTGGCGCTCTAAGCAGACAGGTCAAGGTTTCTAACCCATGTCCCTCCCCATGGAGGCTTGGAACACTCCCTGCATGTCCTATGGGTCTGTCAGCACCCCACCTTCCCAAGTTATGATAAATCAAATGTCCCCTGACAGTGCCCAATATGACCTGGTGGCAAAGTCACTGGAGTTAGATGCTGAGTCCTACAGAGTGGAAGCTGCGCCTTTTCTGTTTCCTTCTCCCGTCATAGTTAATAATGTTAGGAGCGCTTACGGATAAATGCTTATGCATGAGGGCCACCTGGAAGTGAGAAGGCACAGCTATCTCTCTGTTTACCCCAGGAAGTTGTTATCTGACAGATAGAACAGGCAAATGGCCCTGCTTCTCAAGAGAGACTCAAGGGCGATATCTTCCCAAAGGCCAAAGAACAGGAAACGGACTGGTCTTACCAGAATACAACGCCCGAATGCACTGCTTCCCCTAAGCTGCCCTCTAGTAATTATTACCCTTGGCTTCCAGTGCTCTCTATAATGCCAGTCAGTGCTGCAAATGCCAATGGCCGATCCCCAGGCTGTGCTGTTTAAAGGGCAGGCTATGGCCAGCATGTCCCCTCCCTTCTTTCTGAAGCAGATGGAGCAGCAGTCATTGCACATGCTTGACCACATTTGGCAGCAGACTTCCACCACAGTAGACGCTCAAGCGACCCCAACCAAAAAAATCATCATCAGAATCAAATCAAGCCCTGAGTTCCAAAAGGAATTCATCTTCACCAAACGCCGTTCATAAAAGTAACAGTATTAGCTACTGAGGCTCAGCCATAGCACCAACCATGTTACACACATTATTTCACTAGGCCCTCAAAACAATGTAAAGTCAATCCGTCATTATCATGCCACTTCACAGATGTACACGCCTGGGACTGCACATGGCTAGCAGACAGTACGGTCTATTCAGCAGTAAGTGGTGTTTTTACTTGTGCTATTATTCTACTGTGAATTTTTACCTTTCTTGATGTCATCATATTTCTTCCGGTCTCGGGGCTTTTGCACTTGCTGTGCCCACTTCTTGGGATGCCCCTCTGTGATTCCCTACCTTCTTTTTGCTTAAACTTCACTTTATCAAGAAAGACATCTTTGGTCCTCAATTAAAGCATACCTTGCTACACAGTGTCACCCTGTCTATCCTTCTTATGCATAGTACTTATCATAACTGCAATTATCTTGTGGTCTTTGTCACTAACTGCCTGTCTGTCTACCCTATTAGATGGTAAGAGCCACGAGATAGCAACAGACTCTAGTTTTCTGGCCATTTAATGAGCACCTCTCACAATGCCTAGAGTGCCAGCACCCAAATATTGAAAGGATACATGCATAGATGCCTGGACGGAGGGTAGGATGGATGGACAGACAGATGGGTGGATGGACAGACGGATGGATGGATGGATGGATGCATGCATGCATGCATGCATGCATGAACAGGTGGGAAGATATAAGAACAAGCACAAACAGTATTTCAAAGATACACATGGTCCTAAAGAGCCGAAAGAGCTTACTCCTTCCATGTCACAGTTTAGAGCACTAAAGGCTCCCAGAAGTTAAGGTCAAAGCATAGAAGGATCTACTAGTAGAATCTGGTCAACTGCAGGTAATTGGTCAGGTCCAGAAACTGGCCGGGTGACAGCTAGATAAACCCACAGCACCTGAGTAGGAGAAGGTCCATCCGACAGGTGACAGCTGCATTTCATTAGGGTTCCAGCCACTATGTTGTTTGCATTTAAATTCACCTCAAGTACCCTTTCCCAAGCTTATGAACTTGGTCTGATTGTCCCTTCACAAATCTGAAAAAGCAAAAAACAAAACAAAAACTTTCTTTTCACACATCAACAAGCTGAAGTCTTTAGATTCAAAATGCCCTTGCAAGCCCACAGGAAGCGCTGCTCTTGTGTAGCACCTCGCAGCACGAAGTCTCCACTTCCTTCAGGGGAAAGAATGAAGCCATCTGGCAAGCCGCTCTCGCTCCTTCCTGCCAAGCCCCTCCCTGCGCGGGGCTCTGTGGAGCACTGGCAGAGGCTTCCTCTGCCCAGGCCCATCCCACTCCATCTGAAGCACCCACCTGTATCCTCAGGGGCCAAGCTGTGCACACAGCCATGCTCCAGGAGGTGCCTGCATGATTAACATGGCCCACGCCTGGTACAGGGCCTGGCCCATGGCAGGCTCACAACACACATTCACAGGAGGGCTGGACAGACAGGCAGATGGATGCATGTGCAAGTGGTGGAAGGTGGTGGCCTGTGGGGGCATGAAAGGAGAAAGGGAGGGTCACCCCGCCGCCTCTAAGACGCACTCCCAGCCCTCCACTGGTTCAGCCTCTGAAAGACGCGCTGCAATTCTGTGTATTTCTTTCATTCAGTGCTAATTGTTGGGTGTAGGACAAGAAATAAATGTATTAAAGTAAGGTTATTTTCCTGTCAGGGCTTACACACCTGCTGGTCTTCACTTAGAAGGCCTTTCCTCCTCTCTCCACAGCACTAATGGGGCCTCTTCCTAAAGTGGAAACTTCACTAGCAGCCCCTCCCATTAAACTTCCCAAATAACTTCCTCAAAACCCTCATTTGTTTCCCTTGTATTTGCTTTAATTTGCAGTCCACCTGTTCAATCCCTGTCACTCTTTCACCCTATAAATGGAGACCTAATGAAGTCGCGGGCCAGGTCTGCATCACAGGCTCTTCCCCACCGCCCAACACAGTCCTTGCACACAGTCCGCATTCAATAAACATTTGTTCACTGCAGTAACTTATCAGTCTACTTGACAGAGGGGATGGGCCCACTATAAAGAGGAAAAATGAAGCAAGCATGTTCTAGGGAGTTCCAGCTCAAAAACTACTGACTCATATGAAACTAAACAAAAAAAGGGGGATACAAATGAATGACCATTTTGTATCTGTATGTTCAAAATACTCAGGAGAGATATACAGCTACATTCTCTTAATTCAATGAAAAGATGTGTTCTAATAGTGTTTGTGGACAGGATATCATGTCTGCATCTTGTACAGCGAATAACCACTAACAACAATATGCAGTGTATTAATTATTGAAACTGTCCACTAATCAGTTTTGAAACTGTTTCATTATTGTTTCTCAATAAAATTATTTTTTAAAAAAATAACATATAAAAATAACAATTAATGAAGTTTTCATAAACTTTGGCTCTCAAATCTTCAGAGTCAAGACAGCAGGTTAGGAAGCAAGAATCAGAGCATGACAATGGCTATGTGACACAACTGTGAGCATGCTGGCTGTCTCATGAAAGGACCCAGCTTCGCAACTTGGGGGACGATCAGGACTCAAGTGTACCCTGTTCACAAGACTTGCTGAGAAAAAAAATGACACAAAATGAAAGTGAAGAAATGAGAAATGTTGCCATAAGTGGAAATATCAGTATCAGACAACTATACTTTAAAGCTCAAAAATATTGCACTGCACAGAAATACAAGAAATACACATCTTGTATTTATAAAAGTCACATCATCAATTGTAACAAAACCAATAGCTGTGTGCCTTTCACATTGACTGTATCACTTAGATAGCAAATAAGTGTATTCCTGGCGTTATTATGATCACTAAGTTTTAGCTAAGTCCAAACTTGGTTCACCATTTGGTTAGTGGAGAAGCCTTCTGAGCTCAGACCCATCTCACTTCACAATAAACACAGAAGAATTACCAAGTTTAGACTCCCATAAGAAACATACATTCAAAACATATAAATCAAAATTTGTCGAAAAACTCATTACAAGGAGGCAACCGTATCCTCCCACACTAAGAAGAGGTGGCAACACTTGGGAAGGAGCAAAGAGCAAGCAGAAGCTAAGGTGTGAGGAAAGGAGAAACAGCCCCGAAGGACACACCAAAGGCTGGCTGGGTATCCGGGGGAATGTAGCAGGATCGCTCTGGCAAAGCTCCCCTAGCGAAATTCCAAAAAGTAAAAATAGGAACTTCTCACCAAGAATGAGAAAAGAGACAGATCTGCAGATGGCAAATCCATTTTCAAATTGTTACAGAAATTTGCTAATAAACCAGAAAGTCAATTAAATGATTATTCCTAGGAAAACAACACATTTATTTGAAAATTCGCCAATAATGACCGTGGAACACACAACATGCATGACAATGAGTGCATAGCAATCATGGAAGTCTGTCTAACTAATACTAAAAAAAAAAAAAAATCATTGGAGAAAAGGTTAGCAGGTTCAAAAGAATTTTTTTTTTTTAATTTAGGGGATCTGAGAAATTCACTCGGGCTAGGGAGATGGCTCAGTAGAATAAGCACTTCCCTGGCAAGCATAAGGGCCTGAGTTCAATCCCTGGTTCTGAAAAAAAAAAAAAAAAGAAAGAGAAATTCACTCATAGTGCACACACCTGTAATCCCCGCGCTTGGAAGGCTGAAAACAGGAGGAACACTACGAGTCTGATCGTGTAGTGAGACCCTGCAGACCCTGTACTAAATACATAAACATTTAAATGAGAAATTCACTCAAACTCAAAAAACAGAGTGCCATCTTGACTCTTCCTAAGCACTACAAGCAAGAAAAAATGGAAGATTTCTCAAATGATGATGATGAAAATAGCACAATTCTATCTCTGCCAGAGATAGCAGACCAAAAAAAGGAAACATAGACAGATTTCATTAATGAATACAGACTCAAATAGAACTTAAATAAATGTAATCCAATAACACAAAATAATAATTTCAGAGGGGCTGGGGATGTGACTGAGGAGTATGCATTTAGCAGTTGTAGGGCCTCAGGTTCTATTACTAACTCCAAAAGTAGTGACAATAATAAACTAGCCAGATGTGGTGGCGCATGCCTGTAATCCCAGCGCTTGGGAGGCTGATACAGGAGGATCACCATGAGTTCAAGGATGGCCTGGGGTCCATACAGAACTCAAGGAAAACCTGAACTACATTGAGTCCCTGTCTCAAAAAATTAAAACAAAAGAACCAAACAAACAAAACAAAAACCTAGAAGGAATCAAGTATAGGGGAAGATATTTAAGATCAAGGTCATATGTTGTTTCGGTGTTTATAATGAACTTTTACTTTTCTGAAAAATACTAATTTTCTCTAGCAATTCTGTGACTGCTGAGCTCAGCCAGGTGGCTCTTCTGTTCTATCTGCTGTCCCCTGGTGCGCACAAGTGGCTGCCTTCACTCAGAAACTGGAACACTCAAGAGGGATTCCCTCACAGAACATGTCTCTTTCTAAAATTCAGTGTTATTTTCTGGAGGAGGAGGCATTAAGGCAATGGCCACATCCAGCTATCAAGATTTTAAAAATGCATGGCATCCACTTCTCAGCCTTTTGGCTAAGATCCAGGGTGGCATGCAGCCTACCTGATGTAAATCAGTTACAACTTCTCTGGAGAACAACCTGACAACAAAGGCTTTTAAAACAGTCACAACATCCTCAGTCCTAGGAATTTCAGTTTAGCGGGAGTAATGGCCCGGCCATGACAATGGTCCAAAACTGCCATGTCTGCTCAGAGTCCTGCTCTGGAGTCATGTCCTCTCAAAGTGCCTCCAAGCTTAGCCTTGCCGTATGCTTTGGCCTAAGGGGCACAGGTGAACCCAAGTGCAGACGTGAAAGCTTGTGCACCAGCCCTTACCTGCTTGCTATTCTTTTCGTTGTTGTTGTTAAACATTCTAAACACCATGTTCTCTTCACAAGTGTATGTCCATCATATGTGTTGATCACGCCCCATGGGGAATCTGTGCACACCCACATCTCCATTCTTATTTTCCACTCCCCTCTCCTCCTTTCAATTCTTCTTCCCCTCCTCACTTCTACAAACTCTGTTTCTGTCTGTTTCCTTCACCCTTGTTCCTCTTCTCTTCCTTCTCTTCCCACCCGCTCCCTCGTCCCCCTTCCCTGTGGAGCACGTTCTTCCTGCCTCCAGCACCATGCTCCACTGCGCTCCTCAATCAGCCCTCAGGGTTCTCACACCCCAACAGCAAAGTGATATGATGCCGTGTGTCCAATTTATCTTGCTTAGATGACAGCTTTCAGGTGCATGAACTTCCCTACGAATCACGCGCATTTATTCTTCTTCGTGACTTCAGCGCTCTATTGGAATACACATGTCACAGGTTCCTTAGTCACTCATTTCTGACGGGCATACGGGCTGTTTCTACAACCTGGCTATGGCTAACCGTGCCGCTCTGCACACATGCACAGATCACTATGGGATGATGCTTTCAACCCTTTCAGGAAGATACCTGGAAAGGGAATAGCGGGCTCGAGCGGAACCTCTACTTCTAGTTTTTGGAGAAACCCTCATAATAAACTGTGCAGTGGCTGCAGCAGTGTTCACTCCCAGCAGCCTCCAAGCACTTGTTATTAGTTGATTTCACCATAACAGCTCCTCGTTTTTCAAGAGAATAAAAAAAATGTTTTTAATTAGAAGTGATACAGAATTGGGCCAGGAAGATGGCTCAGTGGAATAAGCACTTCCCTGGCAAGCACTAGGGCCTGAGTTTAATACCTGATTCTGAAAAAAAAAAAAAAAAGATACAGAATTTCACTAAACAAGATGGTAATAATTCAGCAGTTATTAGATTGCATATTGCCTTCAAATTAGTTGTGCATATTTTACCAGATATAAGCATGTAAAATTTGTCCAAAATATTAAGTATGTACTGTTCTTTTCCATAAACCAACAGAAATGAACAACACGATCACCCTGGCACATTCACATTTTTCCTTACCCATTCACATTTTTCCCCTCTGCCTTTCTTTGTTTTCTCCTTTCCTCATCCACGACAGCTATATGCAACTCTGTAAGCACCGCAGAACCAAGCCTGGCCTGCTAGAAAGTGAAGCAGCCCCACCAACCTCACCGCTCAGCAGCAGACCGCAAATGCACACAACAGAATGGCCTGGCCCAACGTGCAGGCCCGCAGAGGTAGCCAGGCAGTTGTTTTTGTCATCACTAAGTTATGGGATGGCTTGCAAAACCTAATACATGAACTTCTCGTTAGGAAACAGAAAGAGCCACCTATAAAAGGCATATGATCTTTAAACAATTGTTAAATAGGAGCTGTATACATAATTTTTGTATATTAAATGAAAATCTATGCAGACCATTAAAATCTTGTAAATAAAGATGAGATGGAAAATTGTTTACTGTATCACAGCACATAAAGAAAGCTTTTCAAAACAATAAAGTATTTTGTAATAAAAAGTAGAAAGAAGAAAGGAAAGAAGGAGGGAGGCAGGGAGGGAAAAAAGGAGGGAGGGAAAACACATACACAGTTAAATACACAAGAAAACACTGAACCCCCTATGTTCTTCCTATTTTTGCACCAATTCTAAGTCAGGGCCTGCAGGCAAGCACTAAACTGCTCAGGCAGCTGAGCCTAGAGCACTCTGAGCCCACCAAAGACCCTACTAAGAAATCAGAGAAGGGGTAATCCAGAAATGTGCATTAGAAAATCCTCCTAGTGTAATCACTGTTAAAGCAGCCTAAGCATGATGCTTATTGGCACAGCTGGGAAAAGCAAAAGAGAAAGAGCTGCAGTGGGCCACCATACTGCTTTCTGGACCCTCCTGCCAGTCACTCAGGGACTCCGGGTTCAGCAAGCTTTCAGTTGTCACTCTCCTACTCCCTCTCTCCTCCCCCATCCCTTTCTCTCTTCCCTCCTATTTCCTTCATACTTTTCCCTTTATTCTTTTTTATCCGGTTATACTCAAAACCACTTTAAGATAACGGAATATTGAGCACAGGGCAGGAGAGGAGGTGACCACATCTGAAGCACACCCAAGTTCTCAGCAAGGCCCCCCTTGCATGCCACCACCTCATCCTGTGTTTCAAGAACAAACACTGGGTCCGCCAAGTCACCCCACAGACTAACCAACCATCGACCTCTAAGCTTGCTAAAATGCTGTCACCTGACCCATCCCTGTTCACAAACTGGGTCCACTCATGTGGTGGCATGACACAGGGAATGGGATGACACACGTCAAGTTCCAACACTGACTGGTTCAGAACTCGGACTTCACTTCACCGCTCGAAACCACCTTTTCTTCTCTGCACGATGGGCCCAATCCATCCCTTAGACATCAGGCTCCCGTAAGAACCAACGTATTTGTCTTCCGCTCAGCGTTGTACACCACTAGCCACTGAATAAATGTTGAGCAAAATATAAGACAATCTGCTTCCTCACACAGGACTTTTCAGGAAAACCAGATAAATGGAAATGCAAGTGTTTTAAATGCACAAATCATGGGGCCAGGGAGATGGCTCAGTGGAATAAGCGCTTCCCTGGCAAGCACAAGGGCCTGATTTCAATCTCCAGTTCTGTCAAAAAAATAAATGCACGAATCACAACACAAAGACAACACCAATTTCAATGTTTTTATTAATGTGAGGTAGAAATAATGTTGTCTAAGAAATAACATGTTCATCCCTTGAGATAAAAGCTCTGGGGCTTTGCAAAACAAGGTTTGAGATCACTGAAGGAAGAATTAAAGCCCATGACCTTAAAACGATTTAATCCACCAAATCGGCTGACGCTGCATCCTGAAGCAAGAGCTTTTTCACCACTGTGAGGCCAGTCTTCAAAGTCCAGCACACAAGGCAGGGGGGCAAAGGGGTGCTATTTCACAGCATTTTTTATTGAGACGAATGGAGCAAGATATTGAAAGCCTTCCTGACACATCTGTCTCTCACCAATTAAAATAACTGCTAAGACCTGGGCCAAGGATCTCCTCTCCAGAGCTCAGGACAGACACATCCTCACCGCTGAGACCAAGGGACTCACACCACCTCACAGGCATTTGTTTCAACAAATGTCACAGGGAGTGTGGGGTCCAGACACTTCCAAGTTTGCACAAACTTCAAAGCTGCTGGTGACTCAGCCCTCAGGAGTGTGCACAGGGGCCACAGATGCTCGCTCATGACACTGGTTAGGCTTCTAGCTGCACAAGAAGACAGGCATGGGACGCCAGCCAAGCCACACACAGGCAGACTCCCTTCTGAGCAAACTTCTGGCACTGTCTTGGATGAGTGCTCCTTTCCTGGGTCAACGTGAAAGGCAGATAGCTGGCATCTTCCCTCATATATGGCTTCTTGAAGATACTCAGCCACCCTGCCAAGCATGTGGAGCAAGCTGGGCCCTGGCTCTGTAAATGAGCTCATGTTTTGCCTCACCCTTCTCTGCTTAACTGGATTGTAATCAGAATAGCAATAATAACCCTAACAATTTGAGAGATGCAGATTAAAATAACACTGACTCTATCTCATCCCAGAAAGAATGGCTATCCTCAAGAAACCAACCAAAAGCAAATGCTAGGTGGGGCTGTGGGGAAAATGTTGTGAAATAACACCCGCTTGGCCCCCTGTGCCTTATGTGCTGAACTTCAAAGACTGGCATCATGGTTGGTTAAAAAAGCTCTTGCTTCAAGATGTAGGGCCAGCCGATGTGGTGGATGAAATCATGTTAAGGTCATGCGCTTTATTTCTTCCTTCGTGATGTGCAAGCCCAGAGCTTCTGTCTCAAGGGGAACCCTTCTCCACTGTTGGTGAGAGTCAAACTGGTACAACCACTGTGGAAATCAGTGTGGAAATTCCTCAGAAAGCTAGGATTGGAGGTCCCACTCGAGCCCTTTCGTTCCCTTCTGAGTATTTTCCCAGAAGAATTAAAAACATCATTACCACAGCGATATATGTTCACCCTTGTTTACAGCAGCACAACCTATCACGCTAAATCCTAAAAACAACCCAAATGCCCATCAACTGAAGAATGGATTAAAAACGTGGTATTTTTATACAGAGGACTACTCAGCCATAAAGGACAAACTACAGGTAAATGGATGTAATCTGAGATCACGCTCGTTAATGAAATTACTCACCTGTAAACATCATACTACCTCCCTGGTGTGAGAAACTGAAAGAGTAAATAAAAGGTACAACAGGGGCCGTCCAGAGAGCTCAGGGGACCAAAGCGCCTGCTTAAGCAGAGCACAGGGAGCAGGGTTCCACTGTACCGGACCCGCCCCCGGGGCAGACTGAGATAGCAATTGAGACTGAGTGTGGTGACCCACAACCTGTACTCCCAGCACTTGGGAGGCTGAAAACAGGAGGATCACTACGAGTCCCATCTGTGCAGTGAGACCCTGCAGACCCTGTATGTACTAAATACACAAAAAATAAAAAAAGAATGTACAACAGATGTTATAAAATTGTTTAAAAAAAAAAAAACAGAAAAGAACTAGGATGGGAGAAAGGGAAAACGAAGAAAGGGAAAAGAGAAAAAATCCAAATCCATTACACCATCAGTATCTCTTAGTTCACAAAACACAAAGGTTTGTGCTAACATCACCTGGAAAAACTTTTATGCCCATATTTGTACTCTGAGTAACTACTTCAAAGATGATATTCAACGTATTAACTATTATTATTTTCCTATCATCTTTGTTTTGTTTTGTTTTTGGTTCCAAGGACCGGACCCAGGGCTTCCAGCTTGCTTGGCAAGTGTTCTACTGCTGAGCTAAATCCCAAGCCCCTCTACTATCATCTTATAAAATTGTGTGTTACCTTTTTTCTATAAAATAAAAAAGTTAAATAATTCTAACAACCCTTGACAAACATGCACACTTCTTCCAGATGTGCCTATCATAGGAACCTGGACAAACCACTTCAGGAAATGCTCAAAAAAGCCTCTCCCACATTTATGTATTTTATTGTTTCTAAAAATAATATATATTAAAGATCAAAATAAAAGATAACAGCAAGAAGAAAGATAAGTCATTCTCAGAGGCGAAGAGGATAAAATGATGGAGGGGGAGAAAGAAAGGATAAAAAATGGGGGGGTGTTACAGACATTACTGACTCCACACAAGGAATGCAAACATGATGTACTATGAACACATACTGAAAGAAGGAAGGAGATAGAGATGGGAGAGGAGGATGGAGGGACGGAGGGAGAGGGCGAGGGATGAAGGGAAGGAGGGAGGGGAAAGGAGAGAAGGAGGGAGAGAGGGAGGGGAAAAAGACAAAGGAGATGAGAACAGAATTAAGATGCATTATATACCGACTCCACACAAGGAATGTCAACACAGTGTACTACATATATACACTAACAAATTAAAAATTAAAAAAAAAAATATTAAACAAGCTCAACAGAACAAATGGAAAATATGGGATCCTTATAATAATACTATGTGGTAGGCCCTATTATTTTTAGTATCAGTCTGATTTCACAGCTGAGACAAAAAGACATTTAAAAATTTAACTAAGACTACATACGTGGTGAACAGCAGAGCTGGAGTTCAAACCTAGACAAGATAATATCAGCATCTACACTCCTATCTGATACACTATGTTGAATGTGGATGGATGCATGGATGTAAGGATGACGGATAGACGCCTGCGTGCATGGGTGGGTGGATCTGTGGGTATATGGATGGATGAATGGCCAGTGGTGCTGAATGGCAGCAACAGCACTAATTAGGAACTCAACATTTACAGGTTTCATATTCATCCCACCAGTGAGGCCACCACTTACATCTTTGGCAGTCTCGACCATGGAAAAACTGTCACAGGGTTCTAAGCACAAGGGCAGAATATGATAACATGTTTGCTAGAAGACCTTCTTAGCTATCTAATAACCTCCAGACAATCCCAATCTCTACACAGAAGCTCTCTTGACAGATGAAAAAAATAAGTAACTCCTCACAGATGAAGAAAGTGTGCACAACACACTTTGGGTCAACCCAAACAGGCTGCAATTGAGAAAAGCAGACAAGATCGGGGTGGAGGAAGAGGACACATGGGTGGTTATGGCAGGCAGATGAAAGCTGAGCCAGAAGCCAGGGTTTTGGGGACTTCCCCTTCCCTGGCGCCAGCACACACCTCACATGAGAAATGGTTAGCAAGAGTCATTTTGCTTGCCAAAGGCCTTCAGCGTTCTGGGTAAGGAGACCCCCCGAAAGGCAGTGCAGAAGACAGCTCTGCACTGTGGGCCCTGGACAAGGGTTACCCTGCGACCTCTCCCTGTATGGCTCAAGAGAGGCCCTCATCTCCCAGCTCACAGAGACACCTGCTGCAACCAGAGCTTCCATGAAGGTTCGAACCTGTGTCTTTGTGAGTATGTATCAACGACAGCTCAGCAGACTCAAAAGCCACTAGAGGAGCCAGGGAGATGGTGCAGTGGAATAAGCACTTCCCTGGCAAGTGCACGGGCCTAAGTTCAATCTGGCCTGCAACGCGGGCTTTATCTAGAGAGAACACCAATTCATCGATAAGAACGCAGTGGCTCAGTGAGGAGAAAAGACTTGCCAGTGGGCTTCTCCCAGGGAGAATTCGCCATAACCACGCTGGGAAAGAAGGGACAAATAAAGGCAAAGGAAGGCAGGCTCTTGCTTAGGATCCAGGTTTGCACAAGTGAAGGATGACCCAGAAGAAAAGTGGGACTGCACTAGTGAGAAGAAAGCCCAGACTCCACATTTGCTAGCCCTGGGGCCTGGCATCTCCAGCTGCAGAACCCCTGGGGGGAGGGGGTAAATGATGGCTGCACACGGTCTCAGGATTTAGAGGTTAATTCCAGAACCAGCTCTGGAAAGGGAACAGGGGAAAAGGATGTGCCTTGCTCTACAGGCCTCGGGCTGAAAATAAAACTGCCGTTCCCGAAGCTCCAGCTATATCAGACAGAGAGCTGAGGCAGGCTGCAGTTGCAAGTACAGGAAGGAAAGGCACACACCAAACAAGAAGTAATCTAGGTGGATGCTACAGTCAGAGAAGGCAAGGACAAGAGGTGGGCTGTAAGGAGGAAGAAACGCTAATGGTGGTAACAGTCACCCTTTACTGAGGCAAAGAACTAACTCTGCCCAACCCTCAGCCATAAAGGAGGGAGCCCAGCCCTCTTGGCCTAAGAGGTAGAGACGAGGTTCAAGGCCTTGCTCAAAGCCACATGGACCTGAACCTGAGCCTGGTATACTCCAGAGCTAAGTTCCCTAAAAGTAATAGAAATGAGGAAGAGAACCAGGCAGGTCTGTTCAGGGGTTGGGGGTGTAAAAAATTACCGAAGTGTGCATGCAGATAGATCTGCCAAAATGAAATCTATTGATCTGCATGACCAACTTTTTTAAAGGAATAGAGAAGGAAGAGTAAAGGGAGGAAGAAGAAGAGGGGGGAAAGCAGAGGAAGGACAGGAGGGGAGGTGACTCAAGAGAAAGCCTGGTCCACTACTAGCCAGGGTGAAATCCCTTCGCAGGGCCAGACTAAGGCCAACAAGGAGCAGACTTGCCTAAGCAGACACTTCAGTGTAGGGCTCAGACTGACATCCCTCCTCTGCAACCCAAACCAGATCTACCAACCCCAGTTTCCACAACTGTAACAAAATAACTACAACACACTGTCTCCAAGGGTTGGGGATTAAAAAAGAAAATAGATGCAACTTTCTGAGCGTGTGAGTCTCGCCGCGAGTTACGACATCAGTGTTCCCGGCATCATGCTCCTCAGACTGAAGCCCAGTTCACAATCAGAAGGCCATGCAGTGACACCACTGCCATCTTATTACAAGGCTGATCTGGTGGTGGCTTTATAGGACTTCAAGGGAATTTTAAAGGTATCCAAAAAGCTTCCCCCATCAGCTACTTGATAATCTGAAATATACATTTTCAGCACACAGTAACTTCACTTCCCATTTTAAAATAAATCCAATGTAGATGCATTTTATGCCTCTGGAGAAGGAGTCAGTCATATACAGACTGAAGAACCACAGAAGGGCAAACAAGGGGAAAAGGTAAACACTGCAGAAAGTGGTTAAAATCCTCTAGATCACCGATCCGAATAAGAGACACAGAATTGATTAGGTTCGTGATTTGACCAAGTTAGAAAATTTCACTCTAAAGAAACGCCAGCACAAGGAGGGAAGACCAACAGAACTGGGCTAGTGCCTAGCCCACAGCAGGGTCTAATGAACACCACGAATATACTATTACTGCTGCTGCTGATTGCTTTAAATCATAGGTCACACGTATGCTCTCACATTATGATCACAATAACCCTTGTAGTAGGCATTGCTATCACCTTTAGTTTGATTATCTTCAGTTTGAAGTCCAAATGATGGTCATCTCCCTAACGGACCTGGGCCCACATCTTGGCTGTACAAGCTCACTTAATTCCTACTTTATTCCATCCAATCAGCTATCAGTATTTGCTGGACAACTAAATGGTCCTGCAGACAAAGGACTGCTAGAATGCCTCAAAAGAAATGGAGATGCCAGGGTCCTGGGTCCCCGGGACATGGCAGGCGAACAGGAAGCTGAAAGGGAAGGCAAAGAGAATGTTCATATTTTTCTAAGTAACTAATGTTCATAAAAAGCTATCAAAAAAAAAAAAAAAGAAAGAAAAATGAGTGAAAGCGAGGAACAGATCAGAGAGGATTGATCTGTTTTAAGAACAAAAATGTAAATATATAAAAATGCCACTTCAGCCATCTACTTGTACATGATGTGGGGAAAATCTATGGCACTTCTGACAAAACCACATTGTACGCAGACGGCCGCCCCCAAGGGATGGACGCAGTGCAGTCCAGCCAGGGGTCACCCCAGTTCTGCAGCCCGGCCTCAGCGGCTTCCCCTCCCTGGGCCTATGCTTCCCCATCTGCAACAGTGCTACTGACATGGTAACCACCAACCCCACACTCAGTGGGCACATAAAAGCTGGTTGATTTGATTGGAACGTGCTATATAAAAACGCACCAAATTCTGAAACCTCGCTGTGTGTATCAGGGGACAGTAAGATAGTCCAATTTTATACTGATTACATGTTGATAATATGTGGAATACATTGAGTTGAAGTTAAACTAAACATATCAAAATAAATTTTACTTCTTTATTTGACTTCTTAAATGTGATTGCTTAGAAAGTTTTAATTACACATGTGGCTCACATTTACAGATCCTGTTATATTTCTGTTGGACAACACTGATCTACAAAATACCAGTATGGGACTGATATGAAGTTCAAAAATTGCAGTTGCATGTCAATTTCCCTCCCCTAATTTACATCCCTCTCTCAGAGAGTCCTTTCAGCTCCCGTCTTCCCACGCCTCTCCATCTGCACCCCTGCAGCTGTAGACAAAGACAACACCATCACACGCGCCAGGCGTCTGCAGTCGTCCCCTGACTCATCTTCCTGCTTCCTTTCCAGCTGCCCATCAAGCCTCTCTCCACTCAGAACCAACAGGCGCCCACTTGATACAAATCTTAGCTTTCTCATTCTCCCTACCTGAAGTCACTGCTGCCCTGGCCCACTGGGCCCTGTGTCACCTGGCTCCTGCCCACCTTGCACCTGATTCTCCATCCTGCACCCACGCTACCAGAGCCACACTGACCCTGTCCTCCTCAGGACCTTTCCATCACTCAACCCAGGACCCCAAACGGCATTCTCATCAACTCTGAGCGGTCGGCTCTGTCTTCTCTTGGCATTCTCAGATCATGTGTCACATTATCAGAAGCGCCTTTCCTATCTAAAGTAACAATTTCACCACCTTATGCTGTTGCCAAATTTTGATTCAATTTCTTCATGACATTTACCACAAATTGAACTCCTCCTGTTTTTCCAATTTGCTTACTGGAGCACTGTCCATCTTCCCGCAGGAAGACCAGCTCCATCAGGGCGGGGAGCTCTCTAAGCTGCTGTACCCCCACAGCCTGGCTTGGCAACTACAACAGGGCTAGTACCCAGTAAATGCCAGTTTTTAAAAATGAATTTGTTACTTGCAACTGTATAGAAATTAGAGACTGAACCCCAGAAAACCTTCTTATCCTGCATATGGATACACATCCAAGCGAGTGGAAAGCAGGTTCTCAAAGACATGTGTGAAAAAAAATAAAAAATAAAAAGAACACAAGTGTGTACATCCACATTCACACTAACATAATCCACAGCAGGCAAGATATGGAAGCAACACGGTGTCTATCACCAGGCAAGCAGACAAGCAGAACATGGTCTACACATACAATGGAATAGCTCAGTCTTTAAAGGAAGGCATTGTGGCACGCTCTACAGCACAGGTAGCCTGAAGGGCCTGGTGCTACCTGGGTAAGGCAGTCACGAGAAGACAGACACCCCTATCATCACGCACTGCACTACAGTAAAAAGTGGAGCAAAAATTTAAATACTAAATCAGAAACACTAAATCTTCTAGAGGAAAAAAAAAAAAAAAAGGAATCTTAAAGACACAGGGGTAGGTAGAAAGTTCATGAACAAAAACCAAACTGCATGGGAAATACTTCAAAGAATCAACAAGTAGGATCTCATCTTTCTGAAAAGTTTCTGCACATCAAAAGAACTCACAACAGAGTAAAAAGAAAACTCACAAATAGGGAAAAAAAATTATAGCCCACTGTCCCTCTGACAAAGGACTTCTATCCAGAACATATAAAGAATTTTTAAAAAATCAGGACCCCCAAATTCAAAGACCTAATCCAAAAAATGGGCATCTGTGATGAATACACACTTTTCAGATAAATAAATGCAAATAGCAAATAAATATATGAAAAAATGTTCAACATGACTGGCCATTTGAGAAATGCAAATTAAAACACTGAGATTCCATCTCACCCCAGATAGAATGGCTGCCATTAAGAAGTTAACCAATAGTAAATGCTGGAGGGGCTGTGGGGAGAAAGGAACCCTTCTCCACTTTTAGTGGGAGTGCAGACTGGTACAACCACTGTGGAAATCAGTGTGGAGATTTCTCAGAAAACCAGGATTGGAAGTCCCATTCAACCCAGCTATTCCCCTCCTGGGTATTTTTCCAAATTAACTGAAAACATAATACAACAGCAATATAAGTGCATCCGTGTTTATAGCAGCACCAATTGCCACAGCTAAATCTTGAAAACAACCCAAATGCCCATCAACTGAGGAATGGATAAAGAAGATGTGATATTTTTACACAATGTAGTATTGCTCCTAAAGAAAGGATAAATTTGAAGCTTTTTATTGGTACATGCATGCAACCAGAGGACCATAGTCTTAAGTGAAATAAATCAGATCCACACGTGCAAACATCATATTATCTTGCTAGTGTAAGAACCTAAAAGAGTAAATAAAATATGAAAGCTACAATAGGTATCATGAAAAGGGAAAGAACTGGTTCAAAAGGAAGGAACTGCAGAGACGGAGAGGACAGGAAAAAGAAGGGCAAAAGACATCCATGTATGCTATGCACACAGGATGGCTTAGATAGCTGTACTGTGGATCTCTGCTAGACTACAAAAAGGAGCAGTCAATGCTTAATTTTTTCCTCTCTTCTGAATTTATTTATTTTATTTTGTATTTAGGGCAAGGTCTACAGGATCTCTCTACACAGATCAGAGTTGTAGTGATTCTCCTGTTTTCAGCCTCCCAAGTGCTGGGATTACAGGCGCACACCACTAAGCCCGGTCTCAATTGCCATCTCAGCACACTCCAGGAGTGGGCCAGCATGGCCCCCCAGGGATAGAACTCCAGTCTGAGTCTGCTGAAGCAGGTACTTTAATGTGCTGAGCTATCTGACCAGCCCTTCTTCTTAATTTCTTATAACTCACTTTTTTCCAATTTTTGCGTGCATATATCTGATAATCTAAACAACTAATTTGAAGGCAACATTGTACAATATGATAAATACTGTCAAATTCATATTATTGTTTAGTGAAATTCTGTATCATTTTTAATCTTTTATTATCATTATTTTGTATTCTCTTTAAAAAAAATTTTTTTAATTAAAAAAGACAAACACCAGTTATTCCACTCATATCACGTATGTAAAGTAATCTGACTCACAGAAACAGAAAGCAGAACACTGGCTGCTGGAGGCATGGGAAAGGGGGTAGACAGGAATGGAATGTATTGCCAATGTATATTTCATCAGATTTACAAGATTAGAATGTTTAAAAGATTGATGTCATGACAAAAGAGAACATACTTAAAAGGACTGTACTGGACACTTTAAAATCTTTTTTTTTTTTTTTTTTTTTGTCTTTTTGAGACAGGGTCTCGCTGTGCAGTTCAGGCTGGCCTTAAGCTCACTTTGTAGCTCAGGCTGGTTTTGAACTCACAACAATCCTCCTGTCTCAGCCTCCCGAGTGTTAGGATTACAGGCCTGCGTCACCACGCCCGGCTAAAATCTTTAAGATAATAAATTTTATGTATTTTTCTTACCATGATTAAACATTTTCTAATTTTTAAAAATGTTAATAAAAAATTTTTATGCCCATGATATCTGATATTTAGACTAATAGTGTGAGTAAACTGAACTGCATATGTTGCAGGGTAATAATAAACTTCTCTTCTGGAGGGTTAACAACCTAAGTTTGCAGATCAAAAATTGGAGAAAAAGAACGGCTGCAAGGTCAGCCAACATTTTGGCTTTAGCCTTTCAAGGTCAGTGAAGACTCAGGACATAGGAGAATTTGTACTGTAACATCATGTAACTCAGTAGTGCCCCAAATTTTCTGATCAAGGAGATTATGGGGCCACAGAAGAATGTGATCGATGATGTAGGGTGTGCCTAAGGAGAGTCACATGGAGAGAAAACTTTCTCTCAGGCTTCCACAGAGCAAATTGGTCAAGCAATGGCCGTGACTCATCCACAAAGGATCTACAAAGTGCAGTACAGGGTTACAGGATAAACCCTGAAGGTACCTGACTGATCTTATCTGATACAAAAGTTACATATTTTGTTATGTAGGTCTTGCTTTAACTCAGTCTTAACCACCCAGCAGAAAAGCATAAAAATGGAGGTATACAAAGTAAAGTTATATTAATATAATGAACTGAATGACTCAAGTCAACAACTTCTGTGGATAACCTGCTTCTATTGTGGACTGCTGATCTGTGCTGGATTGTTTTATTAAAAAAAAAAAATAAATAAATATATATATATATATATATATATATATATATATATATATATATATATTTTTAGCCATCCATGTTGTGAAAATCTGTAACATATGTATCGTTATATGTTACCCTGTTTATGTCATTTGTTCTCTTTTGTTTTTGCGTCTATTTTTCACTCTTCAAGTTAAAATACAAATAAATAAATTTTAAAAATATATAAATAATTTTACTTTTCTCTTCCCAAAAAAATAAAATAAAAATGGCTAAAGTATTTTTTGTACATAAATTCTTTCCTCACAGCAAAGAATATAGTGGAAAACTGGAGCTACTAAAATAAAATAAACAACTGGAACTGGGAGTAAAGCCAGGGACAGGAAGGGCTGGTCAGGACCCCACCAGCTGCGGTGTCCACCTTGGGAGGGCGGGCGGGGACGCCCAGGGCCTTAAGCCCCATAAGCACCACAGAACAATAGCAGGGGAGTCCCCACGCCTGCCTGTTCACATTATTGCTAAAAACTTCCAGAAATGTCCCGAGAGCCCACTGAAGGGTGCTGACAAAGGCGGTTTGTCAGTCCGTTAGTCAGCTTTGTTACTATCACAAAATACCTGAGGTAATTAACTAGTAAAGACAAAGATTTTGGGTCATACTTTTGGCATTTTCAACCTCTACCAATTGGCCCAGTCACTTTGGGCCTGAGGTAGGGCACCGGAGCAGAACACTGTAATTTGTCCCATGGCTAGAGAGCAAAACCAGCGAAGAGAGCCCGAGGAGCCCGTGGGATGCACACCCGGATGGCCTCCGCCAGTCACACCGCTCAGAGGCTGCACGACCTCTGGAGGACCAAGCTTTCAACACGTGGGCATCTGGGAGACGTCTAAGAGCCAAACCGCACCAACCCACACGATGCTTACAAGAATGAGAAATGGAAAACACCCGCGGTGGACTCACATGGCACCCGTTCAGTAAAGGCTGCTCAAGCCTTGCCACGGAGACTACCAGAGTGAAAGGGAAAGGTGGTGGTGAACAAGTACTGTCTGTCACTCGCCGCCCTCACCCTGCCTGGCTGGAGGAGAAGGGAAGAGACACACGGAAACGAAGACACACACCAGGGAATCAGCATCTCTGCACGGAGTATCACTTGCTGTCTCTGTCTTCTGTTATGCTCCATAACAAATATGAATTACTTTTGCATTAGAAAAAATTTGTTTTAAAGGAAAAAATATGGCAGGAAAAAATGTTAATAAGAAGACTCTAGGGGATCCCCAAAAAATTCTAGTACCCTACTTCTTTGAATAAAAGTAAAAATTATAGCACAGAAAGAATCCCCAGTAAAGAACAGAAAATATAAAACTTCATTATGTAACTCAGAAAGACCTGCAGTGGCTGCCAGACACCCACAGAGAACCAAATAGACTTTGGGAACTCAAACCAGGGCAGAGAAAACACAGAAAAAAATGTAACAGGACTCGTCCAGAGATTAAAGGCTAAATATATACAGAATGGCAGGCAAAAGGCCTGCAAGAGAGAACTAGGCAAGAAACGGTGCTCACGCCTCTTGGTCCCTGCACAGGCCCGTGCAGGGAGTCCGCAGAGCTCGTTCCCCACCCCCTCCTAGGGAACCCCTATAATTAAGCTAATACTAAGAGGAAGGAGCCCTTTTATTCAGGTGTCATCTGCATGAGCCAAGAGGTGAATCAGGCAGTGCCTTTAGCAGAATGGAAAAGACCCAGAAGCTAGCTTCTATAGTGACGCCAGAGCTGGGGTGGGGAGGCACAAAACCATGTACCACATGGCTCCCAGAGTCACCCACAGTGCGGGGACAGATACCACTAACAGAAAACACTTCCAGAACACATACAGCATTCCAGGCACTGTTCTCAATGCTACCCAGATGTGTCTGCAGAGGATACATTCCAAGACCCCCCGTGGACACGGAAGCCACGATCGGTACCTAACTTGACGTTCAAACACCAGCTAAGATGGTCAATCTGATAACGCCCCAGTGACTGGTGGGCAGATACCAGATATGACCTGGAGATGCTGCAGAAAGGGATCACCCATGTCCTAGTAGGATAGGATGGAGCGAGACGGCAGGACGTGTCCGTCATGATTTGCACAACACACAGTCTAGAACTTCCGCATTGCTTATTTCTACAATTTTCCATTTAGTGTTTTCCAATCTCCATTGACTGAAGCTAACTAAAAAGCACAGAAAGTAAACCAACGTATGACAGAGGACTGCTGTGTATGTATGTACCTACTCATGTAATCTTCCTGATAATGCAAGTATTTTTATTCTCATTTTACAGATGAGAATCTACGGGGTAAGAGGTTAATTTTCTCAGGGACACAGTGAAGAAAGAGAGAGAGAAGGAAGGGAGGAGGGAGAAGAGGAGAGGGAGGGGGAAGGGTGGGGAGGAGAGAAAAAAAGAAGAGAAAAGAAAAAAAAGAAGAGATAAAGAAATGGAGCCAGGATCCAAAGTTAAGAACTTGTGGCTCTAGAGGCCATACCCTCCAGAGTTCAACAACCAACCAAGCTGTCCCCAGATGCCTACAACATCTGTTTGCAGATCAGCACAAGGACAAACTGCATGGGAAGCCTCAGTGTTGAACATTACTGTCTCTCAACAACTGTCTACAAAAACAGCTTAAACTTACCAGATAAACCACTATTCCAGCCCCTTAACTCCAACTTCTTCAGCCCATGGCCCTCCATATAGTCTAGCCTTTAAAAGCTCACAGAACGTGAAAGCCAGCTTGTAGCAAGGGCCATACCACACCACACTAACCACACTATACTGGCCTAACCTTAACAGCACAAAATCTGTGGCCAGAAAGCAGATCACACTCTGCCCTGCATTCGCTGGCCACATGACCTGCAGAGAGCTGACGGATCTCTCGCACGCCTCCATCCTCTGGCAAGGTGATACACACCTATTACCCCAGCACTTTGGAGGCTGATGCATGACACCTGCAAGTTTAAGTACAGCCTGGGAAATTCAGCAACTCAGCAAAGCCCTGTCACAAAATTTAAAAGGGCTGGGGGGTATTGGTCAGGGCAAAGCCCCCGCTTCAGTCCCTGCTACTGAAAGCCGGGAGCAGAGGGCAACTCTACTTACATACAGTAGATCTTCACTACAGACATATTTCATGTGCACAAATGCACCTGCTTGGTGAAATGCATCTGAGCCCCCAAATCAGCGCTCATAGAGCTTTTGCAATTGCAGTGTTTGCAAACATGTGCAGAGCAGCAACACAGGGGCATCGCCCAGACCCATGTTCCCAGCTAAGGTCGAACAGAGCATGTTGCTCCTTGTGCGGTTTTCATTCAGTAAGTACTTTTTTCACGGCATATTAGCACTGTGTTTTTCACATCTTTATGCTTCCGTTGGTGGTTTTTCTGTAGGATGGCCCCGGGGAGAGCACAGATGTGTTACACAATGTGCTCTGGAACAAGTAGGCAGTGGCGTCTTACACTGTGCCAGCCCAGAGTGGGCACAAGGGCAGTGTTGCTGGTGTGAGTCTGGTATTAGTGAATCAGTGATGTGTATCAAACAAATGCATAAAACAGGCTGTGGACAGACAGAAACGCTGTGGCCACAGCCTACGTGCACCTGGCCTTATTGTTTCTCTTAGCAACAATGGTTCAGTGTTCACTAACTTAACATTTGTGGTGACTCTAGAGAACCTAACTCCTGCCAGCAATGGGAACTGACCCTACCTCTTATTATTGTCACTAATAGGTTTTAGTTTGGGGGGGTTGTTGTTTTCTGTTTGTTTGTCGTCTCATTTTGTGGCACTGGAGATCGAATGCAGGCCCTGCAGGCTGAGTTCTGTCCCTGGACCATTTTTTAGTTTCTTCGCTTGTTTGCTTGCTTGCTTGTCTTCATTTTGACACTTGATCTAAATTGCTAAATGACCTGGGCTAAAATACATACTCCTCTGCCACAGCCTCCCAGTGTGCCGGGATTACAGGTGAGGGCTGCCTCTCCGAGTGCTGTGACATGTGCTATGCAGGTCGTTTTCATTACCACTTCTACAGAATCTTAGCTTGAAGACTAAGATGAAATCAAAGAGGATGGGACTCCACACAGGACTCACTTTGTTAGATGAGGCTGACTGAGACAACTGAGCAGCTCATATGGATGCTAAGACAGGGTTCCGATGCTTGACACACCACTGGTTTTGAGCTAGGAGCCACTAACCAGCCACAAGCTGAAGAAGACATCCATGAACACCCACGGGGTTCATCCACCCAGGGCCCACACCTCATAGTTTTCCTTGGTAGAATATATGAGACGCAGGTGGGATCCCAATTCAAGGATGATTGTGTGACTCAAGATGAGCCTTGGCACTTTACACCTTAAAAAGTTCTACTCACAGGCCAGCGAGATAGCTCAGTAGACTAAGTACCTACTTCAGCAAGTGCAGAGACCAGGGTTCAATCCTTGGTCCCCCATGCTGCACTGGCCCCACTCCCAGGGCACACTGAGTCAGCCACCAAGTCTAGGCGTGGTGGTGCATGCCTGTAATCCTGGCACTGGGGAGGCTGAAAACAGGACAAACACCACGAGTCCAACCTATGTATTAAGACCCTGTAGCAACCACATAAATGAAAAAAAAAAAAAAAAAAAAAAAGTGCCAGCCCTTGCAGGACTAGAAATCCCTTAAAGAGTCCAGGGAGATAGCTCAGTAGAAGAAGACCTTGCCCAGTAAGTACAAGGTCTTGAGTTCAATCCCTGGTACTGAAGTGAAAAAAAAAGTTCTGTTTACCCTGTGAGCCTTTAGTTCCTGCTTCCTAGATCCCTGGAACGTTTGTGCTTCCAGAACTATCTAAAAACTACATCTTCATTTTTTTCTTTTGTATGTCTGATTATTTTCGTATCATTCTAATAAGTTAACTTTTGCTTAAGTGAACCAAAGCAAATTTATGTTTCTTGTAAGTCAAGGATTTTAACAATTTTTGAGGGTAATGTTATTCTCACTACCTTTCCCTACCAATTTGAACCTCAGAAAAAAGGAAATGCAAATGCTAACTAATTTTCATAGAATACTTCTCTATCAGTGGTAATTTCAAGGGGAAAGAGCAGGGCAAATCGGACCACCCCTGTGTCCTCAACGGGTTAAATTCTAGTGCGGATGAATTTAATACCAAGGGCACATGAGATCATCGAACCCTGCCTGAGATCCCAAAAGAACCCTATAGAAAAGAAACAGAGAGAGATCCAAAAATGTCACTCCATTTTTCAAAAACAGCAAGAAACAGAGGACTACTGACAAAAGAGCCAGGCTATAGACAGTGAGGCCTATCAAACTAACCCTGTTTCCTTTTTGTGTGTGTTGTATGGGGTTTCAGACAGTGGCTAATCTCTCGGGTAGAGGAGGCGTGACGTAGACCACGTCTCTGAACTTTACAGGCTTTCTCAGCATTCCTTGCAATAGCTTTTTCAGAATAATGTACTGTCTTCTCAGACAGTTTGGCAGATCAGTGACAAGTTACACTTCTACAGCTGAATGGTCCTGATTAATAAAATCTGCCTCTATGGTACTCACAAGTAAGATTATGAGTGTAACCATTTCAAGTCTAACTTCCCTAGTAGATGCACAAGTGGAAGAATAGCATCTATCTCAGTCACACTGTCCCTCTCACATCTAGCATGGTCCCTAGCAGTTAGACATGGGTTCAAAAAAACTGCACGGATTCATGCAGGCGGCCAGTCACCAATGAATCTGTGTCCAACTGTGAGGAGACTGCTACAAGGGCTGCGAACACAGATACCTATAGGGCAGATCACATAAAAGAGGCCAATAGGACCAGAGAAGCCCACACCTTTCCAAACGAGTCAACTACTACTTGGTTCTAACACTGGTACCACAAGAAATGCGAACCTTGGTGGCTGGCTAGGATGATCTGTAAAAGTACCCTAATACAAGTGTGTTGTTATGAAATTCTCCTACTTCTAAATACAGGCTCTCCCATTTAAATATTTAACTTTTTCAGTAGAAGCAAAACACATCTAGGGCACTATAACAACCACTGTTGAATTTATATCACCTTGTTTTTTGAAATTCCATATTGTTCCCAATTTTTTATTATTATTTTTTAAACTGAAGTAATAATTTTAAAAAACACGTCTAGAGAAAGATACCTTCTACTGAGCTCTGCTGAATTAAGGAACTGAGTCTCTGACTTCGGTCCTGTTTCACCTGACATTTTTTATCCTAAGACTTAAAGGAAAAAAATCCAATGAGTCAAGTTCAAAAACAACACACAGCCAGGAAGGATTGTGACCATACTGAGGTTTGAATTGACAAGGAAGATGCAAATAAGATTTTAAATACAGGCAACAGGATGGATCTAACACAGATCAGAAAAGAGCTGTGCCTTTGTCCGAAAGCCCCACTCACACGTTGACACAGTTTGTGCATAGCAGTCCCCCTAAAGCCTCGCACAGCCACAGGTGGGGACTTCTCAGAGGTAGCTAAACCTAGTGTCCAACCTGTGGTGCGATGCCAGGATTAAATCAATCCACTGACCAATCTGGAACCTGTGCTCCTCCTGACACCCTAGGTATAATACCAAAGGGCCGAAGGACGTGGCTGAGGTCCCCCCTGGCCATGAACTGCTTTTCCTTTGTGACACCACCCTGCCTTGGCGTCAGGCAAGCAGGCCAAGACCTCCACAGACTATGAGCCAGAGGAACCTTGCCTCCTTGAGGTCTGATTTTCCGTCCCAGGAGCAAGAAAAGTAACCAAGACACGAGCCCAGGCACACAACTCGAATTGGGGGCTTCACAGAGTAAGTAAGTGCTTGTGAATCATTTAAAAATTTCATTAGGCAAAAGGCTCAGTGAGTCAGCAGTTAAACAGGGCTGCCAAACAGAACGATTTTAGGTTAATTGAAGTATATTATCTAAACAGTTGAGTACAAATTGGTGGCTCACGTTTTGTTGGGCCTACAAGTTGTTTATCAGCATTGAAAAAATAAATAAAACACCAACACTCCAGAATTAGGTAATTCCTCATAAGCAGCCTGATTTCCTGTCTCTCCTAAAAAGTAATCATAAATAACTGGCCGCACTAGGCCTGTGGTCCCACACTGACTCCAACCAGCTCAAGCTGGGTCACTGTTGACCCCTGCAGGTGACCGGGTCCTCTTGTCTCCCCTCTGGGCTCCCACAGCATCAGTGGCCACCCTTCCCCCAGGACTGGCTGCCAGCTGCCACTTCACACCATGCTGCAGCTGTCATCACCCCTGTGGTACACTTTCAAAGAAAGCAAACCTTGGCACCCATGTCTCCGAAAAGAATAAGGAATCAAGGCTATCCTGAAAAATAAGTATGTATCCAAAGAACTGTATATTTCTTTGTATAGGTGAAGAAAATTTAATATAATGCTAAGATTTCATACACAGCTATTTCTTAATCTGTATGTTTTTAAGGCAGCTACTTGGTTCCTTCAAGAATTAAATTTGTGACCACAAACTAGAATATGGGATGTGAGAGCTCACCTGTATTCCACAGAGGAGGTACTACTCAGGATTTCACAACTTGGTAATTATGAGGCACACAGACAAGGTAGAATATTGAGATGAAATTAAAAATCGTTAACTTCATTCTAACGGCCTTCTCTGCTGCCATTTCTTTAAAATGTCTGTATGTTTTAAAATGGAAGATAGATGTTGGTGAAATCAGAAAATTGTAAAACTGAATGCTGAGCCCAATACTATTTTAGTAAATGCAGGTGGGGTGCAGGATGCTTGCTGTAAGCATAGACACAGTCTTCCATTCCAACTGTGAAGCTCAGGGGCTCTGTGAAGTTTCCATATTCGGGACAACCAAACACTGATTATAGAGTAATAAACAGTGTGGTGGAACTGTTCAAAAAGCAATTACTTGCTGGCATGGTGGCACATGCCTATAATCCCAGCATTCAGGAGGCTAAGGCAAGAGGATCATTGCAAGTTTGAGACCAGCGTGGGTTACAAAGTGAGCTCAAGACAGCCTGAGTTGCATAGTGAGACACTGTCTCAAAAAGACAAAAAAAAAAAAAGTAATAATTTGGGCAATCCTCAGTGGGGATGTATGCTGGAGAACCTTGAAAAGAGCCAGAGCAAGGGAGAACAGAGTCCACGCACTGACCGCAGCTGCCTGAGAGTGACAGCACCGGAGGTCTCTGCCCCCTCTGGGCAGACTTCCCTGAAATCATCCCTGTCACCGCAGGAGTGAGCCCAAGCTACAGGGCCTTGCTGCCATGGAGGATGGGCCCAGGGATGGGCTTTAGCCCCAGGAGTACCAGTCAGATTATCCAAAGTCTGGAATTAGAAGCACAAGATGCCATCTGCCTTTGTTGGGAAGCAAGTACAAAGGGTGGACAGAGAAGAGCAAGGGCCTTGGACATAAACTGAGCCGAAAAAGACAGAAGACAAGAAAGGAGAATGAGATACAGGCAGAGCAGAAGGAGCCCTAGTGCGGACCCCAAGGAAAGTGAAATCGCATGGCCTGTGCAGCTGGTAGTTCCCAGACCCTCCACTCAGTGCCCAGAGCCCCCTGAGTTTCGGGCCTTTCCGTTCCAGAATATAAACTCCGATGATAAGGGCAGTAACAGCAGCAGCCACAAGGGCTTCTCACCCACCCAATACCACAGGTTTCCCATACATGCGACCACCTAACTCCCCTGAAATGTGATGAAATCCCTAGCATTCTCATCCTCCTTCCTCACTCAGTGAAGAAACTGAAAGACCAGAAGCGACTCCTCAAAGCTGCGGGCCCAACCGTGACCACAGAGACAGAAGCCAGGGAGCAAGCCTCTGGGTACGCCTTGCATTTCATTACTCCTCCTCTTGGCCTATGTGGGCCTAAATGAATATTCATGATCTGAGGTCAGAGATGTCACCTGCACTTGGGGAAAACCAGCCACCTGAAAGGTGCTGCCCTGGGGACACTGCCACTCTTCCTAAGAGACCATCTTCCCAGTAAGAGACCATTTCCTGGAATGAGGGTAGATGCTAGAACCAGCACCTACAGCCCGCCCAGGCCTGATGGAGCACCTGCCTTGAGCTGGCACCCTCTGAAAGGTCTGGTATTGGTGAGGGGTACCACTCTAGGGGCTAAGAAACTGGTGGGCAAGGACTCTGCTCTTTCAAAACTTATTTTCTTGGGTCCAGCGATACAGCTCAGCAGTATAAGTGCCTGCCTGGCAAGCACAAGGTCCCAAGTTGGATACTCAGTACTGGAAAAAAAAAAAAAAAAACTTACTTTCTATAAGAGGAAGAAAAACTAACCATTTCAGTTACAGAATCTATAGGAAAAAAGAAAAACAGTAATGTGATAAAGGAGTGTTGAAGAGAAAGGCTCAAAGAGGTGACATTTTCAGCTGAGATGGCAATGATGACAATGAGCTGACTGATGTCAGAAGAAACAGCCAGAGTTATTGGAGCCAGGACAAGCTTGGCAAACCCAAGGACCAGAGACACAGCAAAAGGCTGGAACCCAGATCCACCATCCCGCTGTGTCTATCTGAATATCGTTCTGTGCCAGCCGTGAGGATGGATGGCCATGACTTGAATGGCCCAGAGGCTCATGAAGGGTAACTGCATTGGCTTGAAAAACCAGCCCATTCTTTGCTCCTTCCTGTGTCAGTGCAGAGCCTTCAGGCAAAATGAACAGAAGTGACCGTGACCAGTCCTGGAGCGCAGAGTACGCCCTAAGCACCACGATCAGGGCCAGCAAGGACAAGCACATGAAGCCCAGCAAAAGAGGGCCCGGACAGGCACCATATGTTTCAGGGATAAAGCGCTGTCTCCTCTACCGACAGGCAACCAGTAACCATCCTGGACAGAAAAGCATGCCCTCACCGAACACTAAACCTGCCACACCGTGACCATGGAAGTCCATGCTCCAGGAGTGTGAGGAACTGGTCCTCGCACCCTCCCTCATCTGCTTTACTATGGACTAATGAACGTGACATCAGAGCCAGGAGCACAACAGGCCCCGCCTGACTTGGGGACGCACGTGCAAGTGTTAATATCGACAACACAGGAACAAGACTCGCCAAGTGAGGAATGTGTCGCTCGCTGGTGGCTCCCAAGCAAACTTCAGGTAACAGACAGGACATTCAATCACACCAAAATGCAGGAGGAAATTGTTCCTTTTTAAATTTTTTTTTAACCCCCCAACTTTTTAAAAGTCAGGGTCTCAGTTTGGTGCTCATGGGCTTTAAACATCACTCTAATATTTGCTAACTGTGCTTCAAAGTTAGGTCCGTATAGCCAAGTATCTAATTAGAATTTCTTAACACGGTTTTGACCACACTCATTTTTGTGAATACTAATTATTGTCATGCTGCTTTTCCACTCATGTGGTAATGAAATTTGGTTTAAAATACATGTGTTGGTATAAAAAAATTTAGACCATTGGGCATGGTGGTGCCCATCTATAATCCCAGCATTCAGAAGGCTGAAGCAGAAAGATTGACATGAGATTGAGGCCACCCTGGGCTCCCTAGTAGGTTCAAGGCCAGCCTAGACTACATAGAGAGACCGTGTCTCAAAAAAAAAAAAAAGGAAAGAAAAAGAAAAAAACAGACCTTTGTTTTTTTTTTTATTTTTAAGAAAAGAGTAGATAGCCACAGATATTCCAAATGTCGTGAAAAGTAGTGCTAGATAAGGATAAGACAAGGAAAAGAAAACAGATCGAACTGGAGTTTCTTCTAGTTCAGATTCCACGTTCCCAGCTCTGTGCTGTCTCAATCAGCTTTGGCTAGGCAAACTGCAGCAAAAGCACCCCCAAGTTCCACTGACCCAAGACACCTCCACTGAGCTCTTGATCACGACACGGCACTGCAGCTATCAGGACCCTGTGGCCAGGACGCACGCCACAGATGCTGCCATTTCTTCGTCTGTGGCAAAGGGAAAGGAACAACAGGCAAACCCAGTAACAGCTCGCAAGGTCCTACGTGTGCTCAGAACATACTATGGCTTCAGCTGTGATTCTATGCTACCGCCACGCTCCACACTAACGGAACCAAAGCCACACAGCAGTTGGGTGGGGATGTACAGCTCTCTCACAGGGAGAGGAACAAGTAACTGAGATCATCATACAACCTATTACAGTGACCTTGCAAAAATCATTTCACTTGTTTGTCTGTCTGAGAAATGGGTGTGCTTTAGTCATGATCCATAAATACAAATTCCTTTCCTCTTCTCTATCTTGTGAGACTCATTTGACAACTCAAAACAAATATGGAAAGGTGATACTACATCTGTATTAAAAAGCTCAATCAGAGGTCAGGACCAGTCAGAATACACCTGGTTCTCCACGTGAGATAGGTACCCTCTCAAACTAAGCACTGTTCTTCTTAGGCCATTCAGCTTACATCACCACTACTTTATGAAAATCTTATTAGACCAGCACTTACAAGCACGGCAACTACAGAGAAAGGAATTCGGGAACTGGTTCTGTTCATGGACATGATGACCTTAGTGTAGTCACCTGGGCGCACCTTCTGGGTTGAACTCATGGCTCTGCCACTTTTCGTTATATGACTGAGAAAATTAGATGGGCATCAGATTATTTATCTATAAAATGAAGACAGTAAATAAGATTCCCCATTTTTTGTTAACATTTTGTTAATCTTTTCTTTATTGATTTATTTGGTACAGGGTCTCACTACACAGCTCGGATTCTGAGTGATCCTCCAGCCTCAGCCTCCCCAGCACTAGGATTACAGGCACGTGCCACCAACCCCATGCCCAGGGCTCCAGGGCTGGTACAGCATGTGGTACCAGGGATCGAACCCGGGTCTTTGCACTTGCCAGGCAGGCTCTTAGACTGCAGAGCTATCTCCTCAGCCCTCCTCATTCTTTTTTAAGGGACTACAGAAACATAACGTGCAGAGGTCATTTCCAAGTGACGATGGATGTGGGCAGCACACCGTCATTCTCTCCAGCATGCTGTGCCCATACTATCCCAGTGAAAGCTGCTGCCAGGGTGTGAGGAGAGACCTTCAGCAAACAGACCTCACGGAGCAGGTCTCCCCTACCACACTTCTGAGGCTGAGTCTCCGGCTTATTCACTGTAGCTGTTTCTGGCAATCAAGTTGGTTTCATCTCCCAGCTGGAGGACTTGTCACCAATTACTTGGAAAGAGATGAATAATTAACAGCCCTCTCCCTAGAGGCACCAACTTGAAGAGTCTGGCGAATGGCGACAGGTCAGCAATAACAACCTCCCCGGGGCTCACAGCGCTCGGCTCTATTTCTCAGTCTGTGCAGGCTTTTGTGGCTGCACCAGCTGTGACAGTTCTCCTGGCCGAGCCTCTCTTTCCTCACCTTTAAAGTGGGAACGCTAGACTGAGACTGGGTAAGAAAAGCTAACCCAGTAGCAAAGAAGTCTCACCCCAGGCCTTAAAGTCATGTGGGACCCGGATAGTGCAGGATGATGAAACAGACTGGGACAGACACAATGGCTGGCAAAAGACTGGCGTCTGGAGATCAAAGCAAAAAGGCCTGCCAATTAATAAAAGTAAAGGGGCCTTTATAGACAATGAAATACAAGTTCCCAATAAACTTGCAAAAAAAGATGCTCAAAGCTTGTCAAAAATGAAATGCCACTTTCCTCTCATCAAATTGGCAAAAACGTGAAAAAGCCCAAGAATAACATGATTTGAGCAGGACGCAGCGAGATGGAAATGTGCACTGCTGGTGGGAGTGCGCGCAGGTTCAGCCACTCCAAGGAACATTTGGCAAAGTCTATTAAAAGCTGAATCATTCTACCCCATGGCCAAGCCATTCTACTTCTCAGGAACCAGAGGAACATTCGCGTTTGTGGGAGACATACGTGGGATTCCAAAAGGAGCCTAAGTGTTCATCGGGGGCGTGACTGGCCCGTGGGGAGAGCTCAGAGTACACTTTGCATACTACAGAGTTCTAAGTGGACAGGAGCGGCGGCTTCTGGAGAAGAGTCACGAGGGTCTCCCAGCCTCATCCACAATGTGAAATTATTTTAATGAGATCATACTCATGCATTCTTTGAACTTAATTTTTTTAACACAGCAAGACAGCCACACTATATTGTCCATGCTAGGTCACATCCAGCTCACTGCAGAGTCAATAGAGGACAGACCTACAGTGATAAGTACAGCTGAGATTATTACCCCAGGACTGAAGTGGCTCACTCTCTTAAGGGTTTTTCTTTTCTCTGATCAACAGTAAACCACTGCACACCCGACTTTTTGCTGCTCTAATAGACAAAGGGCTTAATTCCTCGGGGGGGGGTGTAATAATTAACATTTCTAATGCAGGTAATTTACAATCAATAGCATTAACAACTACTGCTCTCATGTGTGAAAAAGGGGAGAAAAATGTTAGAGATGTAAAAAGAGTGAGAAGATAGACTCCAGCAGGACCCCACAGAACCAGGGGGCAATTTGTCCAGAAAGAGGCTGTGAATTTAGAAGGCACAGTCTAGAAGCTGGACTCTGGCATGATGTGCAACGCCCTTCATATTCTGTGCTTAAGTTCAGAACCTTCCATAGAACCTTCCCTTTGCTCCCTCCAGCCTAGCGTGCAGAATCTGCGCCAAGTGTTAAGAACCAGACCTGTGACAGCAGGAGGGTGTGACTGGCAGAAGCACCAGATGAAACCTGGTGACCAGTTGGGCAGCAGCCCATTCTCATCCGTCTGCTGTTTCTTGCATTAAGAAATCTCAGGAACCTCAGAAACCTCTTGGAGGCCCCCCCACCCCATCTCCAATAAGCGAGGAAGAACAGGGGGAGGCTGCTCCTTATGTTTCTTGCTTGATCACATACTGCACCCCCTGCCACACCCCAGAAAAACAGGTTTATTTTGAGTCTATGTATTTTGTCCTTCCCACCACATAGCGCATCCGCAGTAATTATGTTTGTACACCCATTTATCATCAGCTTTCAACTAGGACAGAAGCAACAAGCGGAGCAAAGCCTTTGCCTCACACTCTCGGTATGAAGAGTATCTGGGCATTGTAGGTGCCTGATAAATGCCTTGTGAATCTGGGAACCAGGAAGGCTTCCAGCAATACAGCAGGAACCTAAAATAAAATCTGCAGTGGTATGACAGCGAGATGGCTCAGTGAACAGAGACAGGGGCTGGGAAAGAGAACTCAAATGAGTAATTGGGAGGGACCCAGTGCTGTCCCTGGGGAGCATAAGGTCCTGAGGCTTTTCTGGGTTCTTTGCTATTACTCTGCATGTTGCCTAGAAGTTAGAGAGGGGCAGTGCATGGGGAAGGGGACTCATTACTCAGATCCAAAGTCTGACTTGTGTTCAAATCAGACTTTTACCCTTTAAGCATTAATAACAAGACAGGTGCAAAAATAAGAGCAGCAACTTCCTTTTTTATTTTAAAAAAAAAAAAAAAACTGAACTCTGAACTTCCGCTCTGTGAACCGCAACTTACTACCCACTTTTGTTTGGATAAACAGCACTGCCAAGTAAACGCTAGCCAAGCACCTGGCTGGTGCTGATAGTTCCCACCCCTTAGTTGGCCTGGCACACTGTCTTTGGATTCCACCCCTTAATAAAAGTGTCACTCCTGGTACCCCAACCTGACAGGGACAAACTAGTCCAAGGCTGCCATGACACTGCTCAGCTCAGCTCTGTGGCTGCTGCTACAGGTCCACCTCCAGAGAAGACAGTCCCCATGCCAGAGTGCAATGGAGCCCACATAGGGCCATTGCAAAGCACAAGCCCACGGCCAGATGCCTGGAAGGTGCCAGGCACTTGGACATCACCACAGAAGCCTGAGCTGGGGCCCGGCCCCTGCCCTTGGCTACCTCTGTGACATGGGGAGAGACTGACCCTCTTTTGACAAGGCTTTTCCCAAATGCTAGAGAATGAGAAAGCTTGTTTTTGATACAGTCAAGTAAACCTCAAGTGGAACCAAGTTTTCTGCATGTAACAAATGTAAACCCTGTATTTATTATACAGGAAAAATTGCCTAAAAACATTTTTTTAACTGAAAGGCACAGAGAGTGAACAAAAGAAAGAAGATTCTGTAGGGAGGCAGAACTCTGAAAGAAGGGCACAGCCACCCTTCACCCTGAGAGGGCTGCAGCTGGCACCCAGGGACAGCTCTACAGTGAACATAAAGCTCCCAGACTTCCTGGCATGCGCAGAACAACAGGACAGATTTCAGGTTGTCCATGGCTGTTTGAAAGTAAGGACACAAGTCAAAAATAGAACCCAAAGAAGGGAGCCCCAAATTTTTTGTATAAACTCCATCCAAGTGGCTAGCTGACACTTGAACCCTGCATGCATGAGGAAGCCTCAAATAAGACTCAAAGGTAAAATTAAAAATGGAACTAACATCTGAGCTGGCGACCAAGAGCCAACAGTTTATTATCCAGCAAAGACAGTGACCTAATAAGGCAAAAACATCAACACTATTCGGAGAAATACAACAGCACCCACTCCCCACACCATAACATTTACAACATCCAAGGTATAATCCAAAACTAATCAACATATGAAAGATCAAGACAGGATGACCCAATTTCAACAGAAAATCCAGTATTCCAAGAAAAAAAGAAGGGACAATCATGTCCGCTTTACAAGATCCAGGGCATCCAAGCTTCAAGGAAAAGAAAATCTACCTTGCAATGATTTAAGCAACAAAAGAGTTAATTACATGACAAAGCAAATGATCAAAAGATGGACTTCACCACTCATGAAGTGGCTTCCTGACTTCTTGGAGACAGTCTTCCCACCTGCCACACTGCCACTCACAGCTCGTCAGCCTGGCCCTCCTGGACAGGTTAGCCACTGCAGTGCCACATAACACACAGGCAGGGCACCAAGTACATCAGGACAACCCCACGGCCCTCCACCCCTTTCTTTCCTGCTTTGCACATCTCCCAGAGAGGACAAGATCCCCAGAGATCATGCATCCTTGCTCAGACCAAGGATATCTTGAAGGTGGCACAGCAAATAACTGGAAGGAACCTGAGTCTTCCAGTAACCTGCATGAAGCCAACGCCGGAACCATTTCCCAGGAGGCTTAACTGTTCTGATACTAACAACCAGGCCATCCTGTCCAGAAAAAACCCAGAATTGAAAAATACTGTGTACTACAAGTAGAACACAAGACTGAAAAAAACCGCAATTAAAATTTAAATTATTAAATCCAAGCAGGTAGCGCCAAACAGGTATTCGAACAAGAATTAAAAATAATTTTTAAAAACCTGTGCAATTCCATGTTGTCTAACATCATGTACCACTAAAATCTGAGCGTCTTCAGGAATATGGTTTAAATTTTTAAAAGATACATCTCTGTATCAGTAACTCTCAAATCTTTAATTCTACCCCGGACTTAGTTCCCGTTATCTTTGGAAAGTGAAACATGGACAGGCCATAGGTACCTCAATCTCAACATACCCAGTGCAGAAGCCACTATCCTCTGCCCAAGCCATGTACTGAGTACCTGAAAGTCCCTCAGTAGCTGACACCACTTGCGTTCCGTTCCACTACACCTTCCACAAGCACTACGGCATCCCTTCTGGTCCAGACAGCTCCAGGAAGTGAGTTCTGCCATTACTTCACCCTCCAGTTATAAAATGAGGAAGCTGGGGATGAGACAGCTGCCTAAGGAAGGCAGATTTGAACGCAGATCTAATGTATTTTTTCCTACTTCACAAAGGAAGACCTTCAGGCAAGAATTCTCAACTGCCCTCTGAACTTCTATAAACCACACATTTTCACTTCTCCTGTCCACCTGTGTCCTCTCCTCCCACTGCACCCAGAACTGTCTTCCACTGGTTCCTTTATTTGCCCTTTTCAGGCTTCAGCACCTAAAGCTGTCAAGCACATCATCCTGAGAAGAGCTGAGCTCACCCTTCAATCCTGGAGCACTTTATTCCTTCTTTTCAACCTCTCAGGGCCTCCCTCAGCCCCTCTAAATCTTCAAGCTGAACTTCACTGGGCCCGCCCACTACCTCATCTTAACAAGAGCCTCTTTTTTCCTTCCTTTCTGCCCCTGTCTTTGCCAACATTGAACACTTTCATAGACTCCACTACCAACACCCCCAGAACCCTTGGGAATAAGTTGTGCCCCATATTTCTTCTCCTCCCCACCAACACAGCGCATATCACGGTGAGTTATTGGTTTAAGGATCTTTCTAGCAGCCAGAAGGTTGCTTCAGGGCAGATGCATGCCTTATTTGTCTGTATTTTCCTCTTGTATCACAGAAATATGCCAACTAGAACTATCTGTGTTCTTACTCCTTACACATTACTCATCTCAAGAGTAATCCACATCAGACCCCACATCTTGCGATGCCACCCCCATGCCCTGGCCACAACGCCTCAGGGCCCCTGGCAGAGTGAGTCGAACCTGCAAGCTTCAGAATCAGACTGCTTAGGCTAGCCATCCTCTTCAAGCACAGTTGGTCCGCAACTTAGATTGTCTGAGGTCAGAATGAAACCACACCTTAGATTTATTGCCATCTTTTCCCAGGCTAGCAATGTGCAATTAAAGACCCCAGTCAACGCTCAACAACACATACGTGGCATTGCTAAGCTATGATGTTTGCTAGGCTAGGCGTATTCTTGTGCATTTTTATTTTACTTTATTCTTTTGTGTATTTAGTACAAGGTTTACAGGGTCTCACTATACAGATCAGACTCAGTGATCCTCCTGTTTGCAGCCTACCAAGCACTGGGATTACACGCACACACCACCACACCCAGTCTCAATCTCTGTCTCAGAGCACCCCAGGGGCAGGGCCAGCACAGCACTCCAGAGATCAAATTCCGGTCCCTGCATCTGCCTAAGTGAGTGCTTTAATCCTCTGAGCTGGGCTGGCAAGATAGCTCAGCGGTCTAAAGCGCCTCTCAGGGACCACGATTCGAGCCCCAGCACCACATGCCATGCCAGCCCCTCCTCCCAGGGCGGGCTGAGCTGACCCCCCCCCCCGCAAAAAAAGAATCCGTGATGTGCAGCGAGACACTGTAATAAATAAATGAATTTAAAAAAAAAAAAATCCTCTGAGCTATCTGGCTGGCCCTATTTTTGTGAATTTTTAGTTTAGGAACTTCCTTGACAATGGATTTACCAGAATGAACCTTATCGGAAATCAAAAGGTACATGTACTCCATAGCTTCAAGACCTAGGGTAGATCACATAAAGCCTCTGTGGAACATGTGTAGCAGACCTCCTAGGAAACTGTGGCCGTCAGTGGGTGACAGCATGGGGGGCATTCAGCTCAGGCTCAGCAGCGAGCACAGCTGACTCCACTGCACCGCACGCAGAGCTCTTCTTACCAAATGACTCATGGGCATTCAGTTCTCAGCCTGCCCCCAGCCCAGACACCTGGGCTTGAAGAAATCAACTGTAGCCACAGGAACCCTGAAAGCCAGGAGTGGGAAGTCACTTTCTGAATTCCTTATTCAGGACCATGGCTAAAAATTCCCTCATTAGAAAAACGACTGTGGAGACATTGGTCCCTCTAGAGAATTTCCACTTCCTGTCAGATGCTTCACCCGCTACTGTGCCAAACACGGGCTCTTGGCCCTGTAGACGGGCTGTCTCACCATCTGTGCCGGGAAGCTGCCTGCCTGGCACCACCGCACCCTTCGGGGCCACCCAAGCCCTTGCCTATGGGATGCAGCTAGGAGTGCGGCCTCAGGTTCAGGTAGACCTAAGTGCAGCCTAAGCTCCGGAGTCTCTAACAAATGGTGATCTTCTCCAACCCTGAATCCTTAAGGCTGGGCAGAACAGTACCAGCAAATCTCAATGGAAAGTGAAGACGCAAAGGGTTGAAGTTTGCAGAACGAGCAGCTCACAGAGACATCCAAACACTGGCTGCCTTCCCCTCTCTCCTTCCTCCTCCTCCTCAGTTCCAGAGTGGCACCTTCCTCTTATACAACCCTGAACCCAGAACCAGGATTGAATCATGCCTATATATAACTTGGGGAAAATCTCTGAAGGCTTTCTGCCTCGGTTTTCTCAGCACACAATGAGAACAGTGGCAGCAGCAACCACCTCAGCTGGTGTGAGAATCAGGAGAGTTAATATATGTAAAGTACTCAGAACAATGCCAGGCACATACTGAGTACTCAGTAAATGTCAGCTTGAGTCAGCAGCGTTGGAAATCTTACTTGAAGATGTCCAGGAAATGGAAAATTCCTTCAGCGTACCTGCCTCACTATACAGCCTTTCTAGAGACCAGAAACACACGCAGTCTCAGTTCCCCTCTCTCCCTCTCCCTTTCCCCTGTCCCTCTCCCCTTTACCCTGCCTCCCCTTTCCCCCCCCCTTCCCTTCTCCTCTTTCAAGAGAGCCAAGGTCTATGCCTGGTTTCATTTTTTATCTTGTACCTGACTTTCTGTTCCATCTGGAGGGCCGTGGCCCCCAATGGCCCTTGGGCCAAGGCCAGAAGGGAAACACAATGAGCCCAGCTGTCACTTGGGCCCCCAGCTATCCAGAGACTCCAGAGGACACACACACACTGAATCCTAGCCCTGTGAGGTGTCCCTCTGGAGGGACCCATCCACCTCTAAGCTGGCAGGCTGTTCCCACACCTCCCAGCAGCTCTGTGCAGCCGCTACACACCTCCTTCTTCCCTCTGAGTGGATTTTGCTCATAAAACACTTCTTTCTCAACCTGCATTATCTCTCAGGATAAGCAGCTCCTTCTCTCCACAGGAGAGGGACAGCTCTCTGCCAGCACTTGACGCAAACTGATCTGACACTTCATCCGAATGACAGGTCAAGCTAGGCAGCTCCACCAAACTTGGTGACTCCATCTTTCCAAAAAGCTTTTATATCATACTTAAAATTCTACTGGGAAAAAAATAACCTTTGTCTGTGCTATGCTAAAGATCAAAGACAATGACAGAAACAATTTTTGGACATTGTGTAAAAACAAAACTTCTAGTTATAAAGAACTCCGAACAATGCATTTGTATCACCCTTACAAAGAAAGCCCCAAGCTTCTCCATACTCTTCCCAATAATTTTCCAACTACATAACCACTACCCACACTCTGACTCAGCTCACACGTGTGCCACACATGCACATAAAGTAAGAGACTCATGAAACAATACTCTTCTTGAGGGTGATGCGTTCTGCTGCTTTCTGATTTGGTTGTGTGTGTGTGTGTGTGTGTGTGTGTGTTCATGACCTACAAAATTGACTTCATGACCCTTTAATGACTGATAGGCCCTAGTTTGAAAGATAAGTGCACATAGAAAATTTCAAGAAAACTAGCCCAAGTGGAGCTACAGCACATATGCAGCCAAACGCACCTCAAAGTGGAGTCACCTCTGTGCTACCTGGAACCTTCCACAACTTAGATGAGGAGAGCATGGAGAAGTGCGATGAGGCCCAAAGCCCCATGCTTAACTGTGAATCCCAGCTCTCCTTTAAGATCCCAGCAAGCTGACCCCACATCCTAGGGCCATCAGATTAGGACCCTCTGGAAATGGCACTCCAGTTCTGCTAAGTTAGACCATGAGTCTGTGTTCAGAAACTAAGCTGGCTCCATGAAGGCGCCAGAGGAGGCAGCACCTGAACTACACCACTAGGGGAGAGCAGGAAGCTCAAGACCAGGGTGCATCCTCCAGGCCCTCCCTCCCTCACATGCCCAGCCCCCAAGTGCTTCGAGTGCTGAATCCACTGGCCCTGAGCCACATCTTCATGAGCCATAGCACTTGTCTAGGGCAATGCCACCCTCCCAAAAGCAGCCCACACTCAATAGTTACATAATACAGGTCCCATGGTCTCGAGGCAGTGGTCTGAAAGGATCTGCTGGCTCCAGGCAGGGATCAGCTTTGGCCTATACCTCAGCTGCTGCACCAAGACTTACCTTCTTCCTTCTGTGGCTTCTTTCGGACCCTCACAGGTACTTGTTCCCAAGCAAGCCACCTAGGGGAAATCTTCATCTTTTCAGACAGGCAGAAATGATATAAGTAGGAGTTATAAGAGGACCACAGCAAGGACCTGAGAACGGTGGCTTTAAAGCATTTGTACAATTTATTGTACTTTTGTTCAGAACATTTCATGAGCAATCACTTGTGCTTTGTATGCCTCTGTCTTGTTTACTTCATCAGCACCCCAAGAAGAAGGTTCTGTGCCATAATCTTCACTTTACAGATGAGGATATTGTCACAGAAGATGTCCCCACCCCAGTCAGAATACTCCAGTTTATTACTTCAGTTCAGGTAATAGTGCCAGTTCCAGTTTCTGTTATTTTTGTTTCTTAGAAACAGCTGGTCACTGTGATGCACACTGTAAAGCCAGGCCCCAGCTTGACAACCCATCCTGGCTTTGTCCTTCCTGCATGCAGATTCCATGCAAGCAATAGACCTCTGGAGACTGCAGCCTGGCACTCTGAGAATGGCCCTGATCAGTGCCCACTGATATAAACAGGTCTGCCTCCAAAGGCTAGATGCTGTCTCGGTGTTTTTGCTTGCCAGTGCAACAGTAAAGATTAAAGAGGTTAAGAAAGGTTGCCTGAGACCCCTCTGAGATCTGGAGAAACGGAGCTCTGAACCTGTACCCCTGACCCAGGTGTCCTCCTCTACAGCCCTGAGACAGCGCTGCGATCACTTTTACCACCCCAGACTACACCACACGTCAGTCTCCTTCCCAGGTATCTCCCCCGAGGGGCAGAGCCTCGTGTTCTTTCATCTGACTCACAAGCTCTAAATGCAGTGCCAAGTGATAGTAATGGTAGTCTTCAGTGCATGACTCAATAATAGGGGCGGCAGCAGTCATGTTACACGTGCAGTAGGTCTTAGGTGCATGATTTCCATACAACATCACTTGGCCCCGCCAGTTTTTTGTGAAGCAGGTACTACTATCAGCAAGTGTAAGCAATAAGCCTCTACTTGGTACCTGTCATAGATTCAAGTTCATTTCAGGAGCTGCCTACTAAATAAGAGCATGTTTTGAAGAACTGAGAAATCCCAAGGGCCACACTGAAACTGGTATGGTAGGTTCCAAACTGCCACAGAATATCTGCATCTTCTCTAATTCAGAAGACTTCTCTCTCCTCTATTTCCTCTGCAGTTTCTAAACATGGGCTTAAGGCCCAGAAGTCTCTGTGCACATGCCCTCAGAATGCAGCCAACATCATGTGAACAAGTTTGGATAACCCAGCAGACAAGGACAAACCATCTGAAGAAAGGCTCCTGGCACCCCAGCACCCCAGCTGGGGCCCCAGCCTTTGAAGGAGCCCAGCCAAGAACAGATGGACCACCCCGCTGAGCCCAGCCCAAGTCAATGACCCGCAGAAACCAAAGCTTAAAAAAAGATGGTGGTTATTCAAGCCACTAAACTTTGAGGCTGTTACACAGCAACAGAAAACTTATTTATTTGCAGAAAGACACCTACAAGTAGAACCACCCAAAAAATTCTTTCATACAAGTAATGACAAATGAGCAAAGGAAGAGAACTGGACAGTGACCCTGCTTACACTTGCTCATGTCATAGCACCTAAGACACCCAGGAGTGGCCAGAAGAGGTGTGAATTCTGGCCAACTGGAGGACAAGAATTCTGACAAGAGCCACACTGTTCTAACAGCTGAAACTAAGAAGAACGCTACTTTACTTCACTCTTAGCAACACAATCAGAACTTGCCCTTCTGCAAATGAACCCTGGTTTGTTTGATAAGGCAGAGAAGTCTAGAGTTTCACATCTCAGTTTTGCTGGTCAAACAAGAGATAAAATTGGATACATCACCCCAAAGGAAGTAAAAGAAAATCACTGGCTTTAAGAATCGGAGTAGGGTTTGCTGTGTTCACCAAAACCTGTTTCCTCTTCCTCCTAGATGTAGAGCCTGTCACCCTGTCCTGATGTCTCTTGCAGTCAGGGTGGCCTGGTGTCACAGTACTGACCAACAGGACAAGAGTGTAAGCGCTCTATATTCCTTGCAGACTGAAATGGTTGTGAATGAGTGTGCTTTCTCCCCCTCCTGTCCCACACCTGCCAGCCCAGGGGACAGGACCCAGGACCCTGCCTGCAAGACTGGGCAAGACTGTCCGTGCACATCGCCCTCATCGATCTGTGACGCAACCGAGATAGACTGTTAAGCAGAGACTCAGGGCTTATCTGTTATAGCAGCTTCAACGGGTTCCTACTGATAACTAACACGCAATTTTAAAACTCGAACTCCTATAAATAGTTTGTGAGCTAAAGCTACCCTGGTATTAACAGAGCTATGTTACCGAGTGAGAAGATCATCAGAATGCTCTGGCTTCTTTGTTGTACAGTTTGCAACCGACTGGCAACAGTGAAACAGGAAGCAGATGTCTCCCCGAGAAGGCAAACAGCACCCTCCCTCAACGGGTAGCTCCAGAAGGTGGCTGTCTCCATACAGAGCTCACTTCTGTACACAGACAAAATGAGAAGTCCCAGATAACACTTTGCAGGTTCAGTCCCAATAACCTGAACCCCTGTGCCTCCTCCTCTGGTACAGTGGTATGCACCTGCAATCCACGGCACTCAGAAGGTGGAAGCAAGACAATCATGGCTCAAGGCCAGCCAGGGCACCATAACGAGAGCTGCTCTCCAAAAAAATGTTTTATAAGACTCTGTGCCTTTTACATTTTTATGACATGACAGAAAAATGGACATACATGAATGGAATCACATGGACATGGAAGTGTGCATTCTGTATGCTTCTGTTTATTGAGGTTCAGGAAGAGGTGACAATAATCACAGGTCACGCAGGTTGGAATTATGGCTACCCTCCAGCAATCTGGTGGAAAGATGCTACAAGAGGTGCTAGCAAGGGTCTGTGTCCTAGCTTGGGTGCTGGTGACAGGGGTGTGCTGGGAAGGGGGGTGGAAGTCATCAAGCTAAATGCTTAACACCCAAAGCAAATGACTCTATTCATTTATTTCCTCTCTGAACTGTTCATTCATTTGCTAAGTATTGATTGAGCATACACCATGTGCCCATGTGGAGCAAAGTGGAAAAAAATGCAAGAAAGCTAGATATAGCCCTTCCGCTCGCATAGCTTATGCTTTCCTGCAGAAGGCATCTGTCAATGAGTAAAGCACTCAAGTATATCAGAAGAAAATGGAAAAGTGACAAAGAGTTATGAAATCATTCAGGGGACCTGATATGGAAGGTCAGGGACCATCTCTCTGAAGAAGGAACACAAGTGTGAAAATCTAGTCAGTGGCAGGAGGCAAGAGGAGGAAGAGCAGGCCCTCTGGAGGGCGGGGCTGCACCCCAAACAAGAAAGACCAGCCGGGCCTTCAGATGGACAGAAAGCAAGGACGTAGAGAGAGCTCAAGCCGGGGTGAGTGAGAGTCCAGGTCAGACAAGGACTTGTAATCCAAGCACAGAATCCTGGACGGGATCCCAGAAAAACAGAAACCCAGCTACCCAGCATGGATCTACAGCCAAAGTAAAGGAAGACCCTCCATATCCTACTGCAGTCCTACAGTCCTAAGTGCAGCTGAGACAAAATTATCAATCCCCCAGCCATAAATCTTGCCACATTATTTATCCAGGCAACTATTCAAAACACTTTCCATGAAAAGAGAGAGCTATCAAAATTTTCACTTATATTATTGCCTAATGTTCAACAAGTAGTCACCACCATTAGAGAGAACAGGAAGAGATTCTGTACAGGACTATTGTCTTACTTTGTTGTTCTCGAGAAGCAATGCATAACACCCATGGCTTGAAGGCCGAAAGGTGTATTTATTCTGGCTCAGTTTGGAAAGGTTTCAGTCTATAGTCAGGTAGCTCAAAGGGAGGGCAGCACAGCACTGCCACATGGAAGGGGCAAAGCAGCTGATGGCGGGGGAGGAGGCAGAGACAGAGAGACAGAGACAGAGACTGACAGAGACAGAGAAGAGAGACAGAGTCAGAGAGAGAGACACACACAGAGACAGAGTCAGAGAGAGACACAAAGGGACAGAGACAGAGAGACAGAGACAGACAGAGAGACACAGAGAGAAACTAAGGGACAGAGGCTTCTCAGGGGGCACACAGTGGTCATGCTTTCTGAGAAATTCTCTCAGCTGTGATGTCTTAATTTCTGTAAAATGTCAAAAATTTGAATTGAAATTTGTGGTCTACTAACCTCATTTTTGAAAACACAGGGAAAATATTACTTTTTGTATATATTCCTGACCACGTCACCTTTTTAAAATCCGTTTCAGTCTTTGAGTGACCGCTTTGTACTCTTTTGGACCAAAGAAGCTGGCAAATAGCATGGGTCAGAGTTGAGGGTAAAATCTGCAGGGCGTATGCTTATCTGTGATACTGAGGGTGGTTAAGTTCTGTGCATAGCCACATGATCCACATGTAGGTGTCCCCAGACCGCATGTGCTCATAGGCTAGGGTCTTAGGGGGTGCTTGGATCACGGGGGGGGGAGGGGGGGGGTGACCAGTAGCTTGCAGCCCACCTGCTGTTAGGAAGCAGAGACTGGTGCAAGAGGTGGGTCACTGGGGACACAGCCTGCTGGGTTTATCTCCCTCTCCTCTTCCGTCTCCCCTCTCTCCTGTCCCTCCCTGTCTCTCCTCCTTCTTCTCTCTCTCTCTCTCTTTCTGACTCTGTCTCTCTTCTCTGTCTCGGCTCTCTCACCTCCCCCCATTCATCATCAAAGGTAACTCCTCCTACTGACTGTACGCACATCATTCTTGCATCATCTATTTGTTTCAGAAGCTTTCACTTCGCTTCCCCACTAAGATTATAAACTCCGAAAGGACAAAGACAGTGCCCAGCCCTCACAGGCACAGAAATAGCAACCATTTCCAAAGTGCTCACTGTAGATCAGCCCAAGTGCTAGGAAACACTTGACACCAGCTCTACAGAGTGGGTGCTGTGCAGACACAGAAGCTGCAGAGAGTGGGTCATTCGCTTCAGGTCCCGTAGTAGAAGTCAAGATTTGACCTAAAGCCTCTCTGTCCCCCATGCACAAAAGCAGTTCCACCACACAGCATGTGCGCAGGAAGCACGTGCCACTGGGTAAGTGACAGCAGCACAGAGAGAAGGAGTGGGAGGATTCCTTTCAAAGGAAAAATCATTTCCAGGGCCCTCCGCACCTAAGGATGCAATGAAGAAAGATATCCCTATTGTTAGAACCATAAAAATAACCTTGTAACCACCCTCCCAAAATAGAACAATCAACAGCATGACTGACATCAAATTCCAAATGCCTCTTTAGGATAGAAAATTAGCAGCAGCCCCTCAGTGCTCTGAGAGCACCCCACTGCTCCTACAGGACCACTTCAGCTTCGCCTCCCTGACCCCCAACCCCACAAGCCTCAGATCCTTCAGGATCTGAGTCACAACTATTACAGTTTTCACGTGCATCTCACGCTTCCGTTTCTCAAACATTAGACCATTTCAATCACCCCGACACAGCCCACTCTGAAACAATGAGAACAGCCACTGCCTAGTGATTCCCCCCCACTCATACCCCATGTCCAGACCCTGCCAAGGGTGGAGGGACATCTATCTCCCTCCAGATGTCCCTCACAAAGCCTTCATTCTGCTCCCTGCAGGTGTACCAACCGCTCCTTTCCCTGTGCTGTCCTCTGCCCCCACCCCCTTGCCAATCTGGAGCTCCTACTGTAATACTGTTCCCAGTGTTGCCTCCTCTGTGGAACCGTCTCTACCCCTCCTGAGCAGCAGAGACACCATCCAATGGCTCCACACCCCTACAGCACTTTTCATTATGCATCAGGACTAACTCAGCCACACGCTTTTCTTCCCTCAAAAGGAGAAATTTTGAGGTTGTAAATAGAATCTCATGTCCTGTAATGGTTATTTTTCCCTTGTGGCTGAGACAAAATACCCAACACCCAAAATTTAAAAATGAAAGGTTTATTTGGCTCATAGTCTGTGCAGGTTTTGGTCCGCAGGCGGCTGGCTCCAAGCCAGGGCGGCACAGGGGCAGCAGTTCCAGGCACCAAAGCCAGCCAAAGCATCAGGAGTGACACAGGGGCAGGCTTGCTCTCCCCACCCCACTCTTGCTGCTCATGTTGTCCCCGCCCCCTTCACCAGCTGCCCCGTGCCATGCCACCCTACCTGGAACCTCCACAAACTGCGAGCTAAATAAGCCTCTCCTACCCTACTTTGGGGTGTCAGATATTCTGTCTCGGCAACAAGAGAAAAGTAACTAAGGATTTGGCACCAGAGAAGTGGCCTCACTGCTGTGCCTATACCTGGCCATGTGACCCAAAGCCTTTGGGAATGGCCGGTGGGAAGACTCTGGAAAGGTTCCAACAAGCTGCCTGACAGAGCAGCAGTGGAATGCCTTGGCCTGTTCTGCCTAGCAGATTCTGGTCAGAGCTCTGGACACCAGAAAGCTGCCAGTAAAGGCTGGGCTCAGGAGGTTTCTGCTGGGAAGAAGGACTACGCTGGCTGTGGGACTCCAGACTATGTGTGTTGTGGCTTGCAGAAAGTTTGTCTGCATTTTGCTCATGTCCAGAGACTTCGCCTGAGACTGAGATCAAGGGCATTGGGCGAATTCATCTGGCACAGGAAATTTCAAGGCAGCTGAACGTTGAGGATTTTAGCTAGATCTATGCTGAAAACCAAGAGGGAAGAGTCTAGCAAGCTGATTTAAAAATTTGTGATTTGAGCCAGACAGGAAGCTCCAGCAAAATCATGGACTGCAAAGACATAGCTGAAGAGCTCTCCATTGCTGAGCAGGAACAGGAGAAATGATGGCCTGTGACTGCCACAAGAAGCTGCAAATCTCCACTTTCGCAGCCTCAAAACTGCAAAAATGAAAGACTGCTCTGAGGAGAAAGCTGCAGAGTGCCATGTTCCAAAATGGAGGCAGCAGCCACACCAGGTTCCAGAATGGCAGCAGGATGGAGAATTTGTTTCTCAGGATTACTTGGCCCCTACAGCCAAGAGAGAGGGGGGCCTGGCTACTGCTCCAGGGTAGCAGACCTTCCCCGCAACCATGTGGCACTGTTGCATGCATGCTAATGCAAGAGTTACAGGGCTAAGAAGGTTCCCACCCAATTTCAGAAGGCCTGGGACTTCTGGCAATGTGCCCCTGAGAGGGCAGCATGTGAGGCTGAGGGTAAAGCCAACACGCAGTAGCAGCCCCACAAGTCTGGAAAAGCCAGGAACATGGAGTGCATAGGGAAAGCTGGAAGTGGGGCACAAAGCAGGCCAAAGAGAGAAGCCGGGGAGCTACCCACAGCAGAAGTGCCATGGGGTGGAAACACACAAGCCCTTTGGAGTTCACAATTCGCTACAGATTGCCTAGATGTTGGGCATGAAACTATAGGACTTATTATTTGACCTGCCGGACTTGGGTCTCAGTCCTTTGCATTCTCCTGTCTATAACCTGGAATAAAAATGTTTCTCTTGTGCTACTGAATGTTGGAAGTGTTGAACTTTGCATTCGTATAGGAGCTCACAGCTAAGAGTCTGCCTCAGATCTCAGAGGCTTGGAATTTTCAGCAATGCTGACATCATTAGGACTTTGGCAACTCTTAGAGGTGGACTAAATGCCCTTTACATAAAGGGATGTGTACAAGTCCTTGGGGGGTCGGGGCAGAATGTTACAATTCTAACATAATATAATACCGATAGATCTAATGCTGGTTCAAGGATTATTAAACCTGTGTTACAATGTTTAAGCTGTGAAATGATAAGAATGAGCAATGGTGGTATCTGGAACTGGTTTAAAGAGATGTGTGTAGTTGCCAAACTGACAAGGGGTGGACTGTAATGTGTCAACTTGAGACGTCTAGAAGCTTAACTAAGTAGCTCAGCAGCTCTACATCCTAGTGTAGAGGGCGTGCCCTTACTGCTCTAGGAGGCTGTTCATGTGTCAACTTGAGAAGTTTAGAAGTTTAACCAAGTGACTCAGGAGACAGTAAAGGCACTCACTTTGTAAACACCCCAAGCCTGTGCAAGAGGAAGGCGGGAGAGGGTGTGAGTGCTGCACCTGCCCTAGGGAAGGTAGTCTGCATACCATGGAAGGGAGAAAAGCTCTCTGTCTCTCTCTCTGTCTCTC
>PVKA01014889.1:0-51337 GCA_004027165.1 Ctenomys sociabilis | reverse complement strand
CTGCTTTTTTCTGAGGTGCTGGGGCATGCAGTATTGTTTTCCATCCTTTGATTTTGAGCCTATGAATGTCTTTTTGTGTTAAGTGTGTTTCTTGTATACAGCATATTGTTGGATTTTGTTTCCTAATCCACTGTGCCAGTCTATTTCTCTTAATTGGAGAATTGAGTCCGTTTACATTGATGGTTATAATTGAAATGTGTTGACTTATATTTGTCATGATATTTAGCTGGTATTGTTTACTCCTTTGTAACTTGTGTTTAATTGACTGTCCTGTTTAGTGGGTTCCTTCCATTCTCTTGCATCGTATTCTGGTCGCTTTGGTCTCTCTCTAGAACCTATTTCAGCTGCCTGTGGAGGGATGGCTTTGTCATCATGAAATTCTTTAGTTGTTCTTTGTCGTGGAAGTATTTCACTTCTCCATCAAACTTGAAAGAGAGTTTTGCAGGGTATAGTAGTCTGGGCTGGAATTTGTTTTCGTGTAGGACTTGAAGAACTCTGCTCCATGCTCTCCTTGCCTTCATTGTTTGTGTAGAGAAGTCGTCTGTTATTCTGATGGGTTTTCCTTTGAATGTGATCTCCTTCTTCTCTCTAGCAGCTTTCAGTATATTATTTTTGTGTTGGATTTCTGCGATCTTAACTATTATATGTCTTGGTGTGTTTCTACTTAGGTTGAAGTTATTTGCTGTTCTGTATTCTTTGGTGACCTGAATGTTGGATTGTGTCCTCATATTTGGGAGGTTTTCTGCTATTATTTCTTCCCAAATTCTTTTTATGTCATTTGTATTGACTCCTTCATTCTATTTGATACCAATTATTCTCACATTGTTCATTCTGGCGTCATCCTGCAGGTGATGGATTATTTTTTCCTGCATTCTTGTTGTTTTTAAGAGATCCTTTCTCACCTTTTCACTAGCTGCTCCATCATCTTCAAGATCTGAAACTCTGTCTTCGCTTTCACTCAGATGGTTTTGTAGACTTGTGATTGATATTTTTAGTTCTTCTATATCTCTTTGACTGTGTTTCATGTGTTCTATTTCTTTTCTGTATTGCTCATTCAAGGAATCCATCATATTTCTGATCTCCTCAATTTTTTTATCCATGTCTTCTTTAAAGGTAGTTATTAATTCTGTTTCTGCTGTGTTTCTTCCAAGTTGGATTTCCTCTGTATATTTGTGGACTTGTTTCGGTATTTCAGATCGTATGACTTCAAAAAGTTCTTTTTTGATTTCAGAACTTATTTCTGCTTTGAGTTCCTCATGATCATTCTGTTGTTGTTTCTTTGCTTCAGATGCTGTTAATTCATATATATTTGTTGGAATCCTGCTCTCTGCACTTGTTCTGGGTGAGCATCGTTTTTCCACCCAATATTTCTGGAATTCATTCTTTATTTCATATTCTATGTATTCAAATATTTCTTTTTTAAATTGGGGAATTATTTCTTCTTTTATTTCCTCTATAGCTTTCTGCTGTTGTTCCTTTGCTGCTGTATCTGTTCCTTCATTCATTGCAGCTGAGCTAGTGTCCTCTGCCCTTCCTGATGGACTCAAGGTCTGGGATTGCACTTTTCCCCTTTTCTTTGTCATTTTGTATAGCACTGATCTTTGATCTTTGGTGTAGAGCTTTGGTGCAGGTCTAACCGTAGCTTGTTATGAGATTCGAGTGCTAGTCTATTTAGTTTGAGATTTTCCATGTATGCCTATCCTCGGTCTAGCTGTTGTGTTCAGTTCCTTTTTTGCTGCAGCTCCTTTGGTTCCCCTATGTTGGTTCCCGGGGTCAGCCCTCCTGTGTCAGGCAGGGCATTCCCCAGGTGGGTGGGCCTGGGCTCTGGTGGGTTTTCTGGGCTCACAAAAGGATAGTAGATGATCTTATTCACTGAGTAGGCTGTACGGAGCCGGCCAGCTTGTGCTGGGTCCGGGTCTACAGGCTGTAACCCAAGAAGGCTGGGAAAGGTCCCTCTGGTGCAGTGGGCCTGGAGCCCTCACTCACAGACCAGGCTGTGCTGGGTTTCGGTCCGTAGCGTGGGACCATGGATTGCTGAGAAATGTCCCTCCGGTGCTGCAGGCTTGGAGTTCTCACTCCAGGCCGACCTGTACTGGGTCTGGGGCTGTGGGATGGGACCAGTAATCACCCGGAAATGTTTCTCTGGCACAGTGTGCCTGGAGCTGTCACCGGGCCACGGGAGGTGACAGGCAGCTTAATCCCTGGGAAATGTGTCTCAGGCACGATGGGCCTGAGGTTCTACACTCAGTGACCTTTGATGCCCAGAGAATCGGGGAAATTCCCACTCAATCAGTGGGCTTTAGTTCAGGGGATCTGGGGAGGTGTTGGTGAGTGGGTCCTGAAGTTTCAGGCCAGTCACTGGCTTAGAGGGTTTGGGGACAGGGATCCGCATAGCGCGCGTGGGAAGAAGCCAAAGGCTCTTCCTCAGACTCACCACACTCTCACTGATCTGGGAAGCCTGGTGAGTCCTGTAAATTCGCTCTTGCTGGGCGAGCTTGGCACGGGAACCAGGAGGCCGCTGGAGTCAGCCACTGTCTCAGGCTGGTCTCTTCCTGTTCGGGCGTGGGCGGGATGGAGCAGGATGGCGGAGTGGGCCGCGCTGTCTCTGGCCGGTCTCAGGGGCTGGGCAGGGGCGGGCGGGATGGAGCAGCTGTTTGCCCAGTTTATTGTGTTCTTTCCATTCTCATTCGTGGAATTCTCATAATTGTGGTCCCTCTCTAGAACATCTTTCAGTAGCCTATGTAGCGATGGCTTTGTCATCATAAAATTCTTTAGCTGTTCTTTGTCATGGAAGTTTTTCACTTCTCCATCAAACTTGAAAAAGAGTTTTGCAGGGTATAGGAGTCTCGGCTGGAATTTTTTCATACAGGACGTGAAGAACTCTGCTCCATGCTCTCCTTGCCTTTATGGTTTGTGTAGAGAAGTTGGCTGTAATTCTGATGGGTTTTCCTTTGAATGTGATCTGCTTCTTTCTCTAACAGCTTTCAGTGTATTATTCTTTTGTTGGATTTCTGGGATCTTGAGTGTTATATGTCTTGGCGTGTTTTTACTTGGGTGAAGTTATTTTGTGTACTGTATTCTTAGATTAGTTGAATTTTGGATTGTTTCCTCATATTTGGGAAGTTTTCTGCTATTACTTTTGCCCATATTCTTTTCATATAATTTGTATTGACTCCTTCATTCTTATCGATGCCAAATAATCTCTCATTGATCATCTTGCCATCATCTTGCAGGTGATGTATTATTTTTTCCTGCATCTTCATTGCTTTTAAAAGAACCTTTCTCACCTTTTCACTAGCTGACCCAGCATTTTCCAGATTTGAAACTCTATCTTCACTTTCACTCAAGTGGTTTTGTAGACTCATGATTGAAATTAGTAGTTCTTCTACATCTCTTTGACTCTGCTTCATGCATTCTATTTCTTTTCTGTATTGCTCATTCCAGGAATCCGTTGCTTTCTGATGTCTTCTATTTTTTTTTACCAATATCTTCTTCATAGGTAGCTATTAATTCTTTTACTAAGGAGTTCTTTCCAAATTGGGATTCCTCTGTAAACTTCTGTAATTGATTCTCTACTTCAGATAGTATGATTTCAAAAAAATTCTTTTTTTATTTAAGAAATAATTTCTGCTTTGAGTTTCTCTTTACCTTTCTGCTGTTGTTTCTTTGCTTGCAATGCTGGTAATTCATATGTGTCTGCTGGAATAGTGTTCTCTGCACTTGTTCTTCATGGGCATTGGGTTTTCCCCATACCTTTCTGGATTTGATTCATGTCTGCAGATGCTATGTATTCAAAACTTTCTCTTTTTTATTTCAGGTGTTAATTCTGGTCTGAGTTCCTCTATACCTTTCTGTTGTTGTTTGTTTGCTTCTGCCTCTGTTAATTCACTCATTTCAGCTGAGTTAGTGTACTCTGTACTTATTGGTGGACTCAAGGCCGGAGACAGCATTTTCCTCCTTGTCTTTGTCATTTTGTTTAGCACTGACCTCTGACCTTTGGTGTAGAGCTTTGGTGCAGTTACTACCTTAGCTCATAATGAGATTTGGGTGCCAGTCTATTAATGTTGAGATTATCCACTTATGCCTGTAATGGATCTAGCTGTTATGTTCAGGTCCTTTTTACTGCAAATCTTCTGTTACAACTGTGAGCCTGTGTTTCCCCTCTGTTGGGTCCCTGGTCCAAGGAGCCCTGGGGAGCGCAGAAGCTCTCCAGCACACTCACCAGTCAGGGCAAGTGTGGATCGGGTGCCGTGAGAGTCGGAAAAATTCTCACTGGCTGGGTGTGTTGGCACAGGCCTGTAATCCCAGCACTCATGGGAGGCTGAGGCAGGAGGATTGTTGTGAGTTTGAGACCAGCCTGAGCTACAAAGTGAGCTTAAGGCCAGCCTGAACTGCGTAGTGAGACCCTGTCTCAAAAAGATAAAAAAAAAAAAAAAATCCCACTGGCTCGGCAGGCTTGGGGACAGTGGCTCCAGGGAGTTGCCCATCAGGTTGGTCTTGGGTGCCTCAGGCTGATTGCTCTCTAAGGTGTTGGGGGCTGGGGTTCCGAATGTCGCAGCATGCGCTTGGACTTGGCTCATGTGGATCGGGTGCCGCTAGGGTTGGAAAAATTCTCACTGGCTTGGCGGGCTTGGGGGCAAGGGCTCTGGAGAAGCCCTTATTCTGTATTCATGCCCAATATCTGTGCGAGTTACTGACTTCCCCATTTGGACCTGGATTTAATTGATTTTTTCTGAGAAATTTTTTTGATAATTTCACTACTTGACCATAGTTTTGTCCCCCCTCATGCCCATGTAGCAAGTTCTCATGTTTTCCACCTTGGACTGACCTCATGTCATAGTTTTACTCTTTAAAATCTCTTGAAAAAGCAGCTTCCCTGGAAACCTACCCTGGTCCCCCTTCTGTGCCTCCCTCAGACAGGACCTTTCTATTAGCAAATAAATAGCTTCCACTCTTAACCTCTGTTGTTCCATGATATTCATTGTTTGAATTTACAAATCTGAACTCAACCCAGTTATTGCTCAGGTTGGGAATGTCATTCCTCTATAAATAGCAGCACATTGAATAAATTCACTCATCTACAATATTTGAATGGCAATGGAATACCAAGTTCTGAAAAGCTAAACAAAAGTGATATAAATGAAGGACAATATCATAGTGCAAATATATATATATATATATATATATATATATATATATATATATATATGTATAGTACATATATATATATATATATATGTATTCAAAATAGGATAAATATACAGCTACTTTGTCTTAATTCAGTGAAAAGAAAGACTTGTACTTATAGTGTTTAGACAAGATATCATGTCTGCATCTTGTACTATGAATAGCTACTATGAAGACAATATGCAATGTATTAATTATTGTAACTGTCCTACTAACCAGTTTTGAAACTATCTCATTGTTCTATGTTTCTCAATAAAATTAATTAAAAAAATAACTGCAGTTTGTGATACCTACATTTAAGAAATAGCCCCATTGTCCCTTAGTTAATGAATAGAGAAATTTTGCTACATTTTTAATAAAATGAAGGATTATTAGTCATAGAGTATAAACTTGAGACATATCTATGTAAATGTAGACTCCTTGAGTCTCTACTCTTAACTGAAATAAATGATACATAATGGGTAATACTTTATTTTTTCTCTGGTATGAGAAACCAAAAGGAGCAAAATGTATAATAGATGTTGTGAAAAAATAAGGAAGTAATCAAATGGAAATGATATATGGGTGGCAGGAAGGGAAAAAGAAGAAAGAGAAAAAAGAGAAAAGTAGAAAAAATGGGAATGAATCTTTTGTAAATAAGGAGGAAGGAGTCAAAAGTAATGGGGGCATTTTTGGACAAAAAAAAAAAACAAACCACGAGAATCAAGTTATATCAACACAGGTACAAATTTACTCTGGTAAGGGTGATTTTGTTAGTTAATTGTACTCTCATTGCTGAAATCAAGTACATAACACTTAAAATTAAAATGCATCTATTATTTAGCTTGCTATCTTATAGAGATTTCACCCTTTCATCACTTGTATCCAAGGCAGTGTTACATGATAGACAGACCTTGCAGAGGAGAAATAGATTATAGCAGGCAGAAGGTAGCAAAAGAAGTAAGGAAAATTCATGGCTGTTGTACTTCCTCAACTGTTATGCAGCCTACTTAGGGCATGTAGTATTCACTGCTTAAGATAGGGCCCTTTATTTTACCTTTTCACAATGAATACATTCCAGGATCACAGGCACTAGGAACAGCCACTTCTAAAAAGAACCTTCCTATAAGCATATGAGAATTGGAGGGGAATTTAAACACAGCTATAATGATGACAATTATGTATATCAAAATTGTACCAATAAATACACTTAATTAAAAAAGATTTAGAGATCACAAAAAGTAATCAAGCAGAAGTCTCGTATCTGCTTATTAAAAAGAAAAACAAATATGGGCAGGATTAAGAGATTAAATATTTTTATTTAATTTTATTGAGAAACAAATAACAGTGAGATAGTTTCACAACAAGTTAGTAAGATAGTTAATAAACTGCATATTGTTGTCTTCATAGTAGTTATTCATAATACAAGATGCCGACATTGTATCCTGTCCGAACAGGATAGTACAAATCTTTCCTCTCATTGAATTACAAGAAAATAGCTGTATATCTGTGCTAAATATTATGTATATACAGATAAAAAATGGACCTGCATTTTTATCCCATTTTTATTTAGTTTTGTAAGAGATAAGTATTCCATTGCCATTTAAATATTGTAGGTGTGTGACCTCAGAAAAATAATCCAATACAGTCCAATAGTCCATAATAGTAGTGGGTTATCCATAAGACTGGTAATGTCAGAATTTGTTGACTTGAGCCTTTTATAGCTTAGTATATTAATATGGCTTTACTTTGTACCTCATTTTCATACTTCTCTGCCTGATGGTTAAGACCACAATAAAGCAAGACCTATATAACAGGAAATGCAATTTCTGTATCTGACAAGGTCAGTCAACTCCCCTCAAGATTTACCCTGAAACCCTGTACCACAGTTTGTAGATCACTTGTCAGTGTCAGACATGAGGATGTCCTGCTATAATGCTGTATATAGTTAGATTTCTAAATTTCTATTTTTAAATACGTAATTGTATAAACCTTTTTTTTGTTTTTTTTTTTCTTCACATTCTATAGGGATTTAATTTTAACAATACTTGATGTAAAATACCTGTTCCATGTTATGTCTAAGATGTTTGATATTCAGACAGACAGTGAAGTTTAGCTCAAATTCCTATGTTATAAGCCAATGATATCATTAAATTTCTCTTCTGGGGGTTAGTATCTTAAGTTTGCAAACCCAAAATGCAAAGAAAGTCTGCATGTTCAGTCAACATTTTGACCCTAGCCATTCAAGGTCAGTGAAGACTTAGGACATAAGAGAACCTGTAATGTAACATGATGTAACTCAGTGATGTCCCAAATATTTTGATCAAGATTATGTGGCCACAGAGAAAAGTGATTGACAATGTAGAGTATGCCTAAAGAGAGTCACACAGAGAGAAACATTCTCTCAGGCTTTTAGAGAGAGCAAATTGGTCAAGCAAAAGATTAAATATTTTGATTTAAAGAGATGGTTTCAAAAGGAAAAGAGGTTTCTGCTTTAGATTATGTAATCAGTGATATATTATAAACATGATATTGCAAATAGATTAAGAAAACAAGACTCATAAAAGTTAAGAAAACACTAAAATTCAAAGAATTTAGACACAGTAGCCAAAATCATAGTACAAATATTTCTCAAGTCCAAGGATGAAATTTAACTTGCAAATAAAGAAGACATATTCAACCTTAAATTGGAGTGGGCAGTAAATAACTTCCCTATTAAACATCACAGCTAAAATTCCACAAATTATGCAAAGAGAGAATATAAAAATTGTTAGAGAAGAAAAAGTTGTGTATAACAGAATTCTTTTATAATAACAGATTAATCAACACTAATTTTAAAGTTGCAGAGAAAAACAGCCTTCAATATACATTAATGCATACAAACTTGCCTTTCAAAATTTATATTTCAGAGTAGAATTTGGCATGGAATTCCATGCCACCAACTCAGATTTTTCCATTGAAAGGTGTATCTAGAATTTAGATATAATAGCTGGGAGAGGAATCAAAGTGAGTGGAAGTTACTCACGAACCTAAGAGAACTGACAAAGGAGAAGAAAGAAAGGATTGGGTGATACAAAAGAAATGGGCTACCTGAGAAAGTACAGAGCACCAACAACAGCTGGCTGGTAGCCATCTGGGAGGCAAAGTGTAATTAACAAATTTTGCTCACAGAGAACTGAAGAACTGCACTGGGCCATAGAGAATTAGTTCCAGTTAGAAACACTAGAAAGAATGTGGAAACCTGTTTGGGATTCTTTTTGCAGAATGGTCTGTATGGACAAAATAAGTGAGTGACATCAGTACAAGGGTCCATAGCTGTAGTCATGGAGCATGAGCTGGTTGAGATGCCATTGTAAACAAGGGCTGATTGCATGAATTTGGGCCACATAGAGCCTCTTAGCTCTTTCACATTGCCAAATTCCCAAGAGGATGAGAGAAAGACAGTCACCGCGGACTAATGGACATAGGAGAGCAGATCGTGTGAGTCATGCTAAAAGGCAGGACCTAGTGGACATAGATCTGTCTCCAGCAACCAAAGTACAAGTTACACAGGATGAGAGGCCCACATTAGTACCATGCTCTCACTGTAAGCAGGTCTCTCTGCAGTCAGCACAGTTCTGGGACAGTAACCTTAGATTTCCAGCATGAACAGGGGCATGGCCTGGCTTGAGTTATGCTCCTTAAACCTAATGTAATGAAGCAAAGTTGTTGGTGATGGTGGTGATGATGATGATGATGATGATGACAATTTCGGTACTAGGTATCAAACTCAGGACCTTACACTTGCCAGGAAGACACTTACGTCTGCTGAGCTCTCTGGCCCTCTAATCTGATGAAAGGAGCCACACATTAGAAGTATTAGAAACCTTTCTCTCTCTCTGTCTCTCTCTCTGTCTCTCTCTATGTCTCTCTGTCTCTCTGTCTCTCTCTGTCTCTCTCTCTCTTGTATTTAGGACAGGATGCATAGTGCATAGAGAGTCTCATGGCACAGATTGGATTCAGTGATCCTCTCTCATAATTACAGCCTCCCAAGTGCTAGAATTACACTCTCAGGCCACCACATCTAGTCTTAGTCACAGTCTCTGCACATCCATGGGGGTGAAGGCTGGGCAGGCAGGACAGGCCAGGGATCAAATTTCTGGGCATCCTGCTTCTGCTTAAGCAGGTGCTTTAATCCGATGAGCTATTTGGTTGGCCCTAGAAAGCTTTCTTTCAATATTTTATTTTTTACTTTGTTATTTTTTCATTTTATTTTACATTTTTTAACTTTTTAAATGCTATACAGCTTTCCAAATTTGGAAATTTTCCCTTTATTCCATTAATTTACCCCTCCTACTTTTATGAGAGTGTATGTGTACTCTTCCACTTGCCATTTTTCTCCAAATATACTTTATAGAGGCTAAAAGAATTGTCCTTCATCCTTTTATAACCCTTCTGCAATTATCCATATCTCTTTACTTCTTCTGCCTGTGTCTCATTAATTGTCAGCTTATCTTTCCTTTACTCTTCCCTTTTTTTAGTTTTAGTCTTTTTCTGTTTTATATTAATCACAGATTTTTTTAAGATCCTCATTTCTCACTACCAATTATGTATCCAATTTTCCCTGCTCTCTCTCTCTCTATTTATACAACATAATTCTCATCATCAGGATTCTTCACTATTTTCTTCTTCCAATGCCACAGAGAAAAGGACTTAGGGGAGGAAAGGGAGAGAAAAATTATATATGTAATTCTCTTTTTCACCCTGGTATTAAATGGTACCCAACCTTCTGGGATTTATTTAACTGATTTATAAATTACTGTCAATGGCTGTTTTCCACCAGTACAGCTAAGGCAGCCACTGCATTTAGTGTATTTTAACTGAGGGTTGTGACTCGCAATACTATGATAGTTACACACACTTGAACAGTGTATTACCTATGCAGGGTAATAGAAACTCAGAACGGGATCTTATGGTATGTTATTTCTCTACCATCCCTGACAGATATCACGGTAACAGTTAGAATGTTAGTAGTATATGAGACTTGACTGCATAAGCATAATATAGACTAAGCTAGCAATTTGATGTGAATAACCCTGTCTTCAGAATTCAACATCAAATCCAGGGAGAATAACAACAACTGCTCCTATTCCATGAACTCAGACTGGATCGCAAATTGCAAAAATGCCTACAACATGGAAGAAAAAGCTGCTGTACCTCAGTCAGCTTAAGTGTTGTTGTAGAGAGATCAGAGGAGTTACTATTATGTAAATATTCAGACTTTGTGACAAAGAAGCAATTTAGAGGTATATATTCAATGTCTCATGGGGATATTTAATCATCAGATACATTACTGGCTTAAGATTCTGCATGTTTCCTGATTTATTTATAAATATGTTTTTATGTTATGTTCTTTTTTGGCTCCTATGTTTAATAGATTATTGTTTTTTGTATTTATCCATCTCTTTTCTCCGATTTAATGAGTTATAGGTTATCTCCATTATCTCAGCACCCTATTTAGTGGCTTAACCTCAAATCTCCAAGAAAATGTTATTGACATATATTTTTAAATTATCTCTACAAATACATTAACTCCTCCCTAGGCTTTTAAATTGCCTATGCTTAGCTCCCTCATAGTCTCACCTATCTTTCTTAGTATTATTTATTAATCTTCTCCATCCATCGTAAGCCTTTGTCTCTTTCATTTCTTCCTTATTTTATTGATTTCCCTATCAGCAACTCCTGATAAGCACATAACTTTGCACAATCACAAAATAAGTTCCCTTTTTTTCTATTGCCCTGTCTCAGTTATTTTCTTCCTTGCTGAGACAAATATCCAACAGCCAAAATGAAGGAAGGAAAGGCTTATTTACTCAGTTACTGGAGGCTTCAGCCCATGCTCAGCTGGCTCCAAGGCAGATTGTCATGTGGCAGAGGTCAGCAGTTCATGGTGGCAGAAGGCAGCAAAACAGCAAGAGCAAAAGGGACGAGTAATAGCTACAATGGCCACAGAGAGCAAGTCTGTCCCTTCCTATCTGCCCCAGGCTACGTGTAGAACTCACACTCATAATCTCAGTGAATCATGAATTAGTTACGAACTGTAGAAGTCCACCCCATGACAGCATAAGGCTTTGGAGGGACAACTAGACATAAATAATAACATGCCCTAACAAATATTCTCTGAAGTCTCTCAATACAAACCATTCAATTCAATGAAAAGTACTCTAATAAATGTAGACCTCCACATCAAAGTTTTTTTTTTCTCATCTACCATTATTCCCAACCTCAGATTACCCCTGAGTGGTTAATACTTCTCATCCAACAACATCCCATTCTCTCCTCCCCACCTCACGTACCTCAGTTGTTTCTCATCAAATCCATCAATTCATATTTTTACCACCATGCTCCTCCCCAACATTGGACAACAAGTTTAGAAGATGTTTACATCTAGAGCTGACTAAATCCACACAAGACATAATTATATACCCTAAAGTAATTGCTGTTCCTAGAAAGGACCCTAGATGGAGCAATGAACTCAATCACAGAGACTGGGGAAATGTCAAGAGTTTATCCATCCAATACATTCTTATCCATCTAGACAGGACAGCCATAAATTAACCAATTTGACAACCTCAAAAAAACTTTTTCAAGATGCTCAGGCAAGTCTGGATCTGATTTTGGCCTTCTAAACAAACATTTAAGACCCCATATAGTTAGATCTTTTCTCAGGCAAGGGAAAATTTTTTCTCAAGACATTTAATTTCCCAAGGAGCCCTTAACATGACAGCAGAGCTAAAAACTTTAAAGTTGGTCCTCAAAGCCCTCTGGCATATTTCATGACCATTGCTTTCCGGGTCTACCAAAACCAAAAATTTGACAAAAAGGTTTTCCAAAATCCTCCAATAAACTGCTCTCTAGCTCATCACAAGACTCCCATCAGGCAAATTACCCAAGGAAAAGCCCAAATCCTGGGGATCTTGCTTTAAATTCAGCAAAATTGATCACTGGGCAAAATAATGTCCAAATATATGGCCTTCCATAAACTTCCATAAACTCTGTCTTTAACACTGCACCCACTCAAACATGGGGTTGGGCTCTTCCACTCACATTTATTTTCTTGTTGACTTTTTTTTTTTTTTTTTGTCTTTTTTGAGACAGGGTCTCACTATGCAGTTCAGGCTGGCCTTAAGCTCACTTTGTAGCTCAGGCTGGTCTCGAACTCACAACAATCCTCCTGCCTCAGCCTCCCGAGTGCTGGGATTACAGGCTTGTGCCACCACGCCCGGCTCTTTCTTGTTGACTTAATACGATTATTTCTAACTAATGCCTAAGTGGACCTGGGGCTGTTCGGCCCACTGCCCACAAGAGGATGGTGTAACTCTTTTGGTTTAGGGCAAACCTGTTAATTTCTCACAACACAGGCACTACTCATTTCTCTTTTTCAGCATGCTTAGAATATACAATTAAATATTCAATATAAACAATGGGAATCAATGACTTGCCTTTTCATCTCTACAAAACAGCATGCTTACATTATTCTCTGATTCACTTTTCATGATTTCCTAATATCCCATTCCACTCATAGAACAAGACTTGTTTCACAAGCGCCAGGCAATGCTTATCTTCCAAAATTATCTTTCCTTTGCCACCCATTTGCCCCTTAATACTTCTGACCTCTCACCTCCATTCAATTATGAAGATATTTTGTCTTCACTTAAATTACCTCATGTGCTGCCATTCAACTCATGTAGGCAGTACTCCCCTCCCACAAAAACTTATTTGACAAGGCTCTCCACTTCTATATTGATCAGATATCAGCTCTCAACAATATATCTAACCTATAGCCCCTTTCTCCAACACCGTCATATACCTCTATCCTCACATTTTCTCTCTTGTCCTACAGATAATCTCTCATTTCCCATGACATATGTAGTCTGTACCAGTATTTAGTACTTGGACTTCACCTTAACCATACCTCATGGGCTAATATGACCAACCACAAAGCTTTCACACAATCAATTACTCTCACCACAACAAAAGGAGAACTACTCTCATTGCTATGTCTAGCTAGTTTTCTCCATCTCTAGGGTCCCAATTTTGACTTCATATCCAGAGCACTACATTTATTTTTAATAATTTTATTGAGAAACGAATAGCAATGAGACAGTTTCAAAACCAACTAATAGGATAGTTTTAATGATTAATACATAGCACATAGTTATCTTCGTAGTAGTTGCTGATAGTATAATGCGCAGACAAGATATGCAGTCCAAACACTATTAGTACAAATTTTTCTTCTCATTGAATTAATACAAAGTAGTTGTATATCAATTATAACTATTTTGTAAATACAGATACAAAATGGTCCTTAATTTTTGTCCCCTTTTTTATTTAAGCTTTTCAAAGATGGGTATTCCATTGCCATTTAAATATTGTAGGAGGGTAAATTCAGAAAAGTAATACAACATAGTCCGGTAGTCTTAACATGAGTGGGTTATCCCTAGGGCGGCAATGTCAGAAGCTGTCGACTTGAGCCTTTTACACCTCAGTATATTAATATGGTTTTAATTTTTAACCCTCGTTTTTATACTTTTCTGCTGGATGGCTAATTCCAAAATAAAGCAAGACCTACGTAACAAGAAAAGTAATTTATGCATCTGACAAGGTTAGTCAAATCCCCTCAGGGTATACCGTGAAACCTTGTACCACAGTTTGTAGATCCTTTGGCAGGGTAAGCCACATGGATGAGTCATGGCCATTGCTTAACCAATTTACTCTCTCTATAAAAGCCTGAAAGAATGTTTGCTCACCATATGACTCTTCTTAGGCGCACTCTACATCATCAATAACTTTCCTCTGTGGACTTATAATCTACTTGATCATAAAATTGGGGAGACAACTGATATGGATGAAGTTACAGTACATGATACAGTTAATGATATTGCCCTATAGGTGAGGCAGTTGAGCTGAACTTTGTAATCTCTCTGAATATCATGGAACAGGTATTTTCCATCAAGTATTGATAAGTTAAACTTTAAATCCCTATAGAATGTGAAAAGAAGGAAATTAAATAAAAAGTGACAAAAATATTTTTACAAAGAAATAAACAATTACACATTTTTACAGATAAATTTAGAAATTTACCCACATACAGCATTGTAGCATGACAATCTTACGACAATTTTTTCTTGCCTCTGTTTGCATTTAATTCCCTTTTTTAAAACAAAGGAAACATTTACTTGAGAGAAAGAATGGTAGTAACAGGTATGATAGGAGAAGCCATATGCATTTAGAAGACCAGAATAACAGGCATTCTAAGCATCACCCTAACATGACACATTGCTATACTCAGTGCAGTTTCATAGTTCACAGAAATTGGTATACAGAGTTAGTCATGGTGAGAATCCTACCAATTAACTGCTAGTATGAAAAACCTGTTGGAGTTCTCAGTACTATTTCCTCACCCATTTTGTGGATATAAATGTGTGCCTTCACCCCTGCCATTTTTGCTACCTTCTCTCCTTCCCCTCTTTTCATCATTAAATCCTTAAGTTCTTACTTTCAATTTAACTGTGCTATAACTTTCTATTTTTATTTCTTCTTCTGTGTTCCTACTCTAGGGAGACTATATGATATTACAAATCTGGATCTCCTTTATTTCACTTATGAGTATGTATTCAAGTGCCATCCACTTAAATATAAATGCTTCAGGTTTATCATTCTTTTTCTATTTTTTATTTTTGTTTTACTGAAGTACAGATATCAATGAGACAGCTTCAAGATACCTTGACAAGTTGGAACGGACAAATGAATACATTGCAAACAGTTTTCAAAATATCCTGGCATCACAGAAGGTGCACACGTGATATTATACATACAGACACTATTATACCACATGGCTCTTATCAGTAGATAAAGAGAGTGTATCTCTTTGCGCATTTTATTCTTTATACCTGAATTACATCAAAGATCCAACAATTAATATTTTATACCTGGTTATTTTACCAGTGGTTGTCTATAGTACTAGAAACTGACATAATATCCTGTCCAACCACCATTAGTGCATATTTTGCCTCTCATAGAATTGTGTAGAAGCACAGCGTTATCTATCCCAACTGTACTGTCCATATACACACCTCATGATTCTTCCTTTCTATACCCCTTCCTTTGTCTACACCTGTCAAAGATTGACACTCCAGTATCATTCAACTAACTTCGGTGCTTGAACTCCACAACACAATTCACCACAGTCCAGCATTGCACAACAATAGAGAGTCATTCAAAGAACTTATCGACCATAGCCATTTACAGCTCAACTTAATATTATGACCCCGTGATGTATACTTCATTTTTATACTTTTCGGTTGGATGGTTAAGGTCTAGATAGAGCAAAACTTATATACCAACATATGTACTTTATGCTTCTTATGAGGACAGTGAAGGCCCTCAGGATTTATCTTGTAGTCCTGTGCCTTATTCTATAGAACCTTTGTCTGTATCATCCATGTGGATGAGTCACGGCCAATGCTTGACGAGTTTGCTCTCAATGAGAGCCTGAGAGAAAGTTTTCTCTTCATGTGACTGTACTTAGGCACACTATAGAACTTTGATGTCTTTCCTCTGTGGCTGTATAATCTCCTAGTTCAGAAAATTTGGAGCTCAACTGAGTTTCATGATGTTGCAGTACAGGTTCTCCTATGTCCTGAGTTTTCGTTGACCTTGAAAGGCAAGGACCAAAATATTGGCTGGCCTTGTGGCTCTTCTATTTCTCCAACTTTGATCTGTGAACTTAGGTTGTTAACCATCCAGAAGAAAACCTGATTGGTATCCTGCAACATATGCCGTTCACTTTGCCTTATCGGACTCAACTGATTTTAGTTGTTGTTGTACACTTCCATTTGTATTTCTGCTTTTCGCTTGTTATACTAGGGAGACTATACGATATTTATACATGTGTGTCTGGTTTATTTCACTGATTAATATATGTTCAAGTGGCATCCACTTCAGTATAAATGCTTCAAACTTGTCATTCTTAACAGCTGAGTAATACTCCATTATATAGAAATATCACATCTTTTCAACCATTCCTCATGTGATGGACATCTTGGTTGCTTCCAAGATTTTGCTAATCATACATTGTGCTGCTATAAACATAGGTACACAAATATCACTATGATACAATGTTTCCAGATCCTTTCGGAAAATTCCCAGTAGGGGGGTAGCCGGCTTCAATGGGATTTCTAGTCCTACTCTTTTGAGGAGTCTCTGCACTGACCTCCACAATGGTTGTACCAGTCTACATTCCCACCAGCAGTGCAGAAGTGTTCTCTTTTCTCCACAACCTCTCCAACATTTGTTGTTCATTGATTCCTTATGACAGCCATTCTTTCTGCAGTGAAATGATATCTCAGTGTGGTTTTTATTTGCATTTCACAAATGACTAGTGATGTGGAGCATTTTTCCATATAATTATTCGATTCTTTAATTTCATCCTCTGAGAAGTGTGTATTCATCTCAGATGCCAATTTCTGAATTGGGTCTTTCAATTTGAGGGCCCTGTTATATCTTAGTTCTTTATATATTCTACACAGTAGTCCAATGTCTGATTGCTTATTAGTTAGGTTTTTTCCAAAATTCGTGGCTTGTATTTTCACTCTGTTGACAATTTCTTTTGATGTGCAGCAGCTCCTTAAGAACAGTTGATCCCAGTTGTTGATTCTATCAAGTTCTTACAGTGTGAATATATGTTTGCTCATGAACTGTTTACCTACCCATATGTCTTCAAGAGTTCCTCCTAATTTCTCTTCCAGGAGATTGACTGTTTCTGTTTTAATGTTTAGATCTTTAATCCATTTTGACTTTAACTTCATGTATGGTGATAGAGCTGGGTCAAGTTTTAGTTTTCAGCATATAGAAAGCCATGGTTTCCAGCACCATTTGTTAAAGAGGCTATCTTCCTTACACTGAGCTTGTTTAGACACTTTGTTGACGATCAGATGGCTGAGTGTGATTGTAGATGCCTTTGCATCTTCTAATCTATTCCACTGATAATCAGGTATTTTGTTGCCATCCCATGTTGATTTTATCACAGTGGCTGTGTAGTATAATTTCAAGTCATGAATTGTGATGCCTCCTGCCTTGTCTTTATTGGCCAAGAATGCCTTTGCTGTTCTACGTCGTTTATGGTTCCAATGAAATTTTAGCAATGATTTCTCTAGGTCTGGGAGGTATGTTGGTGGCAGTTTCATAGGGATTGCAGTAAATATGTACAGCAATTGGGAGTATGGCCATCTTTATGATGTTGGTTCTTCCCATCCAGGAGCATGGAATATCTTTCCATTTTCTGAAATCCTCTATAATCTCTTTTCTTAGGGTGTTGTAATTTTCCACTAAAACATCTTTGACTTCCTTGGTTATTTGAATCCAAGTTATTTCATTTTCCGCGGTGTTATTGTAAAAGGTATCGTTTCTGTTGTTTCCCTTTCAGTGTGCTTGTTATCTTTGTAGAGGAATGCTATCAATTTTTTAGTATTGATTTTGTATCCTGCTATGCTACTGAATTTCCCTATCAGTTCTAGTAGTTTCTTGGTGGAATTTTTCGGGTCTTCTAAGTAAAGTATCACGTCACCTGAAAATAGTGATAATTTAACTTCTTCTTTACCTATTCTTATTCCCTTTATTTCTCCCTCTTTTCTAATGGCTGTTGCTAAGGATTCTAAGACCAAATTGAATAGGAGGGGTGATAGAGGACATCCTTGTCTTGTACCTGATTTAAGAGCGAAAGATTTCAGTTTTTCCCCATTTAGGATTATATGAGCTTTTGGGTTGTCATAGATGGCTTTTATCATGTTAAGATAGAGTCCATCTATTCCAGTTTTCTGTAGGACCTTGAACATGAATGAGTGTTGGATTTGTCAAAAGCTTTCTCTGCATCAATTGATTTGATCATGTGGTTTTTAGATGTAAGTGTATTAATATAGTGTATTCCATGTATAGATTTTCAAATATTGAAGCATCCTTGCATCCCTGGGATGAATCCTACCTGGTCATGGTGTATGATCTTCTTGATGATTTGCTATATTCTGTTTGCCAATATTTTATTGAGTATTTTTGCATCTATGTTCATGAGGAAGATTGGCCTGTAGTTCTCATTTTTAGTTGTGTCTTTCCCTGGTTTTGGAATCAGTATTATACTTGCCTCCAGAAATGATTTTGGGAGGACTGTTTCCTTTTCATCTTCATTGAATAGTTTGTGGAGTATGAGGATTATATCTTCTATAAGTTTCTTGTAGAATACAGCTGTGAATCCATCAGTACCTGGACTTTTCTTTGTCGGTAGGCTTTTTATTATGTTTCGTATCTTATTGGCTGTTATCGGCTTATTGAGAGTAGTTATATCTTCTTGATTCAGTTTTGGTAATTTGTACCTTTAGAGGAATCTGTCCATTTATCCATGTCTTCTATTCTGTGAGCGTAAGGATTCTCGAAGTAACTATTGATAATTTTCTGAATTTCCACTGGGTCTGTGGTGATTTCACCCTTTTCATTCCTTGTTGCTTGTACTTCAACTTTCTTTTGCCACTTTTTGATGAGGTTGCTTATCAACTTTATTTAGTTTTTTCAAAGAAGCAACTTTTTGATTTGTGGATTCTTTGAACTATTTTTTTCATCTCAATTGAATTAATTTCTGCTCTAATCTTAATGAGATCTTCCCATATTTGCACTCTGGGTTTTGTTTGCTCTTCTTTTTCTACTTGTTGGAGGTGCAACATTAGGGTGCTAATTTGTTCCCTTTCTGTTTTCCTAATGTGTGAGTTCATAGCTGTGATTTTCCCTCTAAGAACTGCTTTCATTGCATCCCATAAATTGTGTTAAGTTATATTGAATTTTCATTGAATTGTAGATATTGTTGAATTTCTTGTTGAATTTCTTCTGCAACCCACTGATTGTCATTCTTTATAATACTCCATTGTATAAAAATACCACATCTTTTTCATCAATTTCTCAGGTATCTGGCTTCCTCGTTTTTTCAAAGATTTGGCTATCACAAATTGTACTACTCTCAACATAGCTGCACATATATCACTACGATATGACACTTTCAGTTCCTCTGAGAAAATTTCCAATACGGGGATAGCTGAAATGAATGGTATTTCCAGTCCTAGTTTTTACATTGTCTCCCCATTGAATTCCATGGTATTTGAACTTGTCTACACTACCCAGCAGCAGTGGAGAAGATTTTGATTTTTCCCCCTGCCTCTCCAACATTTGCTTGGTTGAATTCTTTATCAATGCCATTCTGTCTGGGGTAAGATGGTATGTAAATGTTGTTGTAATTTGCATTTCATAGATGGCTAATGATGTGGAGCATTTTTTCTTATATTTATATTTTAGCTTCTACAATGTCATCCTCTGAGAATTGTGTGTTCCTATCCAATGCACGTTTCTCGATCGGGTCTTTAAATTTCGGGGCCATATTTTATTTTAGTTCTTTATAAATTCTAGAGAGCAAACCTCTGTCTGAGTGCTTTTTATTTTAAATAATTTCCCAATTTGCGAGTTGTCTTCTCACTTCATTGCTAACTTCTTTTGATGTACAAAAACCATCAGCAAGAGGAGGTTCAAGTTGTTAATTCTTTCAAGAATTGCCCTTGTGATTTGATTTTTGTGCATGGTCTCCTTGCTTACCCCTATGTCCATATGAGTTCCTCCTATTTTCTGTTCCAGGAATTTTGGTGTTTCATTTATAATATTTAGACCTGTAATCCATTTTGGCTTTAGCTTAGTGCATAATGATAAACCCAGTTCAAATTTTAGTTTTCAGAATGTAGAGAGCCATTTTATATAGCACCATTAGTTAAAGTGGCTGTCTTTCTTTCAGTAAGCATGTTTGGATTGTTTTTTGAAAATAAGTTGGCTGAATGTGTTTTTAGAGGCTGATGCATCTTGTAATTTATTTCATTGATGCTCACGTCTATTTTTTTGCCAATACCATGCTGATATTATCACAGTAGTTTTTTTGTGTAATTTCAAGTCAGGAATTGTAATGGCTTCTGCCTTGTCATTGTTGCCCATAATTGCATGTGCTGTTCTAGATCTTTTCTGCTTCAAAATAAATTTTAGGAATGATTTCTCTAGGTCTGTGAGGTACATGGCTGGTAATTTCATAGGGATTACTTTAAATCCGTACAACAATTTCTGGAGTATGGCTATGTTTACCAAGTTGGTTCTTTTTATCCAGGAACAGTGATTGTATTTGCATTTTTCTAAAATTCTCTACGATTTCTTTTTTTTAAGTGTACTATAATTTTAATTGAATAGAATTTTGACTTTAGTTAGATTAATTCCTAAGCATTTCATTTTCCATGGTGTTATTGTAAGAGATATTGTTTTTCTAATTTTCATCTCAGTGCGTTTGTTATCTATGTAGAGGTGTACTGTTGAGTTTTGCAGATTGACTTTGTATGCTGCTGTACTACTGCACTTCTGTATCAATTTTAGTAGCTTGTTTTGGGAGATTTTTGGGTCTTGCAAGTGAAGTATGTCATCTTCAAATAATGGTAGCTTTACATCTTCTTAATCTATTCTTATACATTTCATTTCTCTCTTCTCTAATAGATCTAGATAATGATTCCATAACTATATTGAATATAAGTGGTGATAGAGGACATATTTGTCTTTTATCAGATATGGGGGTAAAATATTTCAGTTTTAGCCCATTTAGAATTATATTAGCTATTTTGTTTTCATAGATAGCTCTTATCAGATTGAAGTGGATGCCATCTATTGTAATTTTCTGTAAGACTTTCAATATAAGTGAGTGTTGGACATTGTCAAAACCCTTTTCTTCATTGAATGAGATGATCACGTGGCTTTAAGATTTTACTCTATTGACATAGTGTATTACATTTATAGATTTGTATATATTGAACCATCTTTGCATCTATAGGATAGATCATACCTGGACATAGTGTTTAACAATCTGGAAGATTTTCTGTATTCTGTTTGCTAGGATTTAACTGAAGATTTTTGCATATATGTTCACAAGGGAGATTGGCCTATAGTTCTCTTTTTTGTTGTGTCTTTTCCTAGTTTTGTTATCATTATAATACTTACCTACAGGAAAGATTTTGGGAGAACTATCTATATCCTTTCCAATTTCATTGAAGATTTTGTGGAATATAGGGATATATATATTCTGTAAATTTCATGTAGAATTCAGCTGTGAATCCACCAGGACCTGGATTTTTATTTCACAGGTTTTTTTTTTTTTTATTACACTTCGTATTTCTTTGGCTGTTATTGGGTTATTGAGTGTTCTTATACCTTTCTGACTAAGATTTGGTAATTTACACCTTTGTGGCAATCTGTCCATTTCTTCTCTGTTTTATATTCATTGAGTAAATATCTTCAACCTCACTATTGATAACCTTCTGATTTCTCCCTGGACTGTAGGAATGTCACAGTTTTCATTCCTTATTGCTTATAGTTGAATGTTTTTCATTTCTCTTTTTCTTCTTTCCTTTTGTTTAATTAATTTTATTGAGAAAAATTTCAATGAGACTTTCAAAATAGGTTGGCAGGAGAGTTACTATTAATACTTTGCATATCACTGTCTTTGTAGTAGTCATTCATAGCACAAGATGCAGACATTAATATCCTGTCCAAACACTTTCAGTATAAATCATTCTTCTTATTGAATTAAGGGAAAGTAGATACATATCTGTCTTATTTTATATATACAGATACAAAATTTTTCTTAAAGTAATCTCCTTTTTTGTTTAATTTTGCCAGAGATGGATATTCCATTGCCACCCAAATATTGTAGGTGCATTTATTCAGTAAATATTCCAATATAGGCCAGTAGTCCACAAAAATAATGGTTTATCCACAGGACTGGCAATGTCCAAATCTGTTGACTTGAACCTTCCACATATAAACATATTAACTTGGCTTCATTTTTCATAACTTATTTCTACACTTTTCTGCTGGATGTGTAAGACCAAGATAAAATAAGTCCTATACAGTCAGATATGCAATTTTTGTGTCAGACAATGTCAGTCAAGTCCCCTCATGACTTATCCAGAAATTATGTAATGTACTTTTTATCAGTTTCAGCCATGTGGATGAGTCAGGGCCATTGCTTGACATATTTTCTCTCTGTGAAAGCCTGAGACAATGTTTTTCTCCATGTGATTCTCCTAAGGCACACACTGTATCAGTTATATTCCTCTGTGGCCCTATAGTCTCGTTGATCAGAAAAATTGGGACACAATGGAGTTAAATGATGTTACTCTACAGGTTCACCTATGTCCTGAGTCCTCACTGAACTTGAAGGCTGGGGCCAACACGTTGTATCTCCTTGCACTGCTTCTTTTCTTCTAAATTTTTGTCTGCAAATTTAGGTTGTTAACTCTCCAGAAGAGAAGCTTATTATTACCATACAACATACATAGTTTGGTTTAACCTCACTATCTGTCTGAAAATCAATCATCTTAGGCATAAGACAGAACATGTATTTTCCATCAAGTATTGATACATTAAACTTTAAGTCTTTACAGAATATGGAAAAAGTACTAAAATATTTTTAAAATGTGAATAAACTTTTATATATTTTACACAAAAATTTAGAAATATAACCATATATATCATTCTAGCAGGATAGTTCTGTCACATTTTTTTCTTCTGACATTTTTAAATTTATTATGCCCTTTACTTGAGGTATGTTCTGGCCATAATTTGTATGACATGACGAGCAGCATGTATTCAGAAGACCAGAATGAGAGTCACTCAAAGCATGACCTCACTATTCCACATTGCTATCTTCAGTGCAGTCACTCAGTTCACAGGATTCAGTATACATAGTTAGTCAGGGTGAGAATCCCACCCAGTAACTGCTAGTCTCAACAACATGCTGATAGTTCTCAGGATCATTCCCTTACCCATTTTCTACATATACTTGAATGGGTTTGCCCCTGTCATGTTTCTTCGATTTTCTCTTGGGCCTCTCTTCGTTGTCTAATCAAGTTCTTTCTTTTCAATTGTTATTCTTTTCTGATTGCATTCCTCATTTGAGTTCTTACACAATACTTACACATATGGGTATGATTTATTTCACTTATGACTACATATTCAAGTAGCATCCACTTAAATGTGAAGGCTTTGAGTTTGTCATTTTTATAGCTGAATAATACTCCATTGTATAAAAATACCACATTTTTTTCATCCAGTCCTCAGTTTTTAACAAGTCTCCACACAGATTTCCATAATTGTTGAAACAGTCTACATTTCCACCAGTGGTGCAGAAAGGTTCCTTTTTCTCCATAGGCTGTCTAACATTTATTGTTAGTTGATATGTTCACGATAGCCAATTTTTCTGGGGTGACATGATATCTAATTTTTGTTTTAGTTTGCATTTCAAGTAATGCTATAGATATGGAGCATTTTTTTCATATGTTTATTAGCTTCCTTAACTTCATCCTCTGAGAAGTCTGTATTCATTTCTGATGCCCATTTCTGGATTGGGTCTTTAATTTTGGGCCCCTAATGTTTTTTAATTCTTTATTAATTTTAGAGAGCAGACCTTTGTTTGAGTGCTTATTACTTAGGATTTTTTCCAAATTTTTGGGTTGTCTTTTGACTTTGTTGTTAATTTCATTTGATGTGCAAAATGTTTCAATAAGAGGAAGTTGAAGGTATTAATTCTTGCAAGTGTTACTCATGTTATTTGATTCTTGTTCATGAACCGTTTGTCTGTCCCATGTCTTCAAGAGTTCCTCCTCCTTTCTCTTCTAAGAGATGTTCTGTTTCTGTTTTAATGTTTAGATCTTTAATCTATTTTGACTTTCTCTCAGTGCATTGTACTATACCTGGGAAAAGTTTTAATTTTCTGTATGGAGAGATCCAATATTTCCATAATTATTTGCTAAAGTGGCTCTTTTACTTCCTCTAAGCAAGTTTGGCCCCTCTGTTGATGATCAAGTGCCTGAGTGTTTTCATAGAGGCCTCTGCATCTTCCAATCTATTCCATTGATCCAAAGGTCCGTTTTCTTGTGGTACAATGCTGATTTTGCCACAGTAGGCTTGTAATATAATTTCAAGTCAGGAATTGTAATGCCTCCAACCTTTTCTTTGTTGCCCGTGATTTTCTTGGCTATTCTAGGACTTTTCTGGTTCCAAATAGAGTTTAGAAATGATTTTTCTAGGTCTGGGAGGTATGTTGGTGGTAGTTTGATTGGTATTATATTAAATGTGTACAACAATTTTGGGAGAGGCCATTTTCATAATGTTGGTTTTGCCTATCCTCAAGCAAGGAATATATTTCCATTTTCTAAAATCCTCTATGATCTCTTTTATCAGAGTGCTGTAATTTTCTATGAAATGATGTTTCACTTCATTTTTTTTTTTTTTTTTTTTTGGTCTTTTTGAGACACGGTCTTACTATGCAGTTCAAGCTGGCCTTAAGCTCACTTTGTAGCTCAGGCTGGTCTCAAGCTCACAACAATCCTCCTGCTTCAGCCTCCCAAGTGCTAGGATTACAGGCATGCACCACCACGCCTGGCCTTTCTTTCACTTCTTTTGTTAGATTAATCCAAGGAATTTCATTTTTCGTGGTGCTACAGTAAAAGGTACTACTTCATTTTGGTGTATAAATTTCCTTATGATTTGTTGCATTATATTTGACAGTACCTTGTTGTGGATTCTAATGTCTATATTCATTAGTGAGATTGGCATGTATTTTTCATTTTTTATTTGGGTCTTCGCTGTACTTGGTATCAAGATAATACTTGCTTCCAGGAATGATTTTGGAAGAATTGCCTCCACTTCAATTAAATTAAAGAGTTTGTGCATTAGTGGAATCAGATCATTCTCTAAATATAGTAACAACGGTGGTTCTGTGGACACCTAGATTTTACTTATATTTTTAAATTTATTTATTTATTTATTTATTTATTTATTTATTTATTTATTTATTTTTAAAGAATCTGCTATTGGTCTCAGGCTAGTGCACTTGGCAGAGAAGAATTATTTTATAGAGCTATCTCTCCGGCCCCCTAGATTTTATTTTTAATGATATTTTCTATAATCTTTATATCTTCCTGATTCAGTTTTAGCAGTTCATACATCTAGAAATCCATCTATTTCTTCCATGTTTTCCACCATATTTTCTTCAAGTAGATTTTGGTGATCTTTCGAATTTTGGCAGAATCTTCAGTGATTTCACACTTTTCCTTCTTGCTTGAAATTTAATTGTTTCTATTTTTTTATGAGGTTGGCTAAAAGTTGATAAATTCTACATAATCTTTGATTTTTTAATTGTGCTTTCTTAGTCTGAGATGCTTTATGTTCTGCTCTTGTCTTATAATTTCTTACCTCTTAAGAGCTGTGACTGATTTCTGTTTTGCTAGAAGATTGCAATATAATTTTAATTTTTTCATTCTTTAGGCTGAACTCATTTTTTTTTCCTGTTATGAGAATTTCGCCATTATACATTTCTTTGTAAGAATGCTACGTCTCCCTGTTCCACCAGAAAAAAAAAAGTCCTGGGTAAGAATGCTAAGGGTGACCAAATACCTCAGCGGAGTAAAGCTTCAAACAGGAGCAGAGGCCGGAAGTTGGATCCCCCGGTCTATCATGCAGAGCCACCCTTGGGACATGCTGAGACAAAAATTGAGACTGGGTATGGTTGTGTGCTCCTGTAATCCCACTTTTTGGGCTGCTGTAAACTGCCAGATAGCTATGAGTTTGATTTAGTAGTTAGATCCTAAAGACCCTTTGGAACCTTCCCTAAAATACACAATAACAATGATATAATGATATAATGATAATAATAATAATAATATAATAACAACAACAACAACAACAACAATAATAATAATAATAATAATGGTTTCCTTGCATCTCATAATTTTCACATGTTAAACTGGAAATTACTAAATTTCAGTATCAATCTAGTAGATTCTTGTTGGAGGATTTTGTGTCTTCCAAAAATGTATCATCTGCAATTAATAAAAACTTAAGTTCTTCTTTACCTATTCTTATTCCTTTCATTTCTCCATTTTCTTATGGCTCTAGCTAATGATTCCAGAACTATATTGAATGCAAGGGGTGATAGAGGACATCATTGTCTTGTACCAGATCTGAGAACAGAAGATTTCAGTTTTTCTCCATTTACAATTATATTAGCTTTGGTTTGTCATAGATGGCTGTTATCAAATTGAAGTAGAGGTCTTCTATGCCAATTTTTTGTAGGACTTTGAACATTAGTTAGTGTTTGAAAAGCCTTTTCCGTATCAACTGAGATGATCATGTGGTTTTTAGAATTTGCTATATTACATTTTTATATTTTCAGATATTGAACCATCCTTGCATCTCTGGCAGGAATACTACCTGGTCATGGGGTATGATCTGCTTAATGATTTGCTGTATTCTATTTGCAAGGATTTTACTGAAGATTTTTGCATGTATGTTCATGAGGCAGATTGGCCTGTTGTCTGTTTTTTGTTGTGTCTTTACTTGGTTTTGTTATCAGTATAATACTTTCTTCCAGGAATGACTGTCGGAGAACTATTTCCTTTTCAATTTCATTGAAGATTTTGTTTAGCATAGGGATTATATCTTCTATAAATTTCTTGTAGAATTCAGCTGTGAATCCATCATGACCTAGGCTTTACTTTGATGACAGGCTTTCTATTACATTTCATATTTCATTGGCTGTTATTTGGTTATTGAGAGATGCTATATGTTCTTGTTTCAGTTTGGTAATTTGTACCTTTCTATGAATCTCTCCATTTTGTCTTCTATTCTGTGAGCATAAAGATTTTCAAAGTAACTCTTGATAATCTTCTGAATTTCCACTGGGTCTGCGGTGATTTCACCCTTTTAAATTCTTATTGATTGTATTTGAATTTTTTCATTCCTCTTTTACATGAAGGTAGCTAGGGGCTCATCACTTTTATTTGTTCTGTCAAAGAACCAGCTTTTTGAATTGTTAATTCTTTGTTCTGATTTCTTCATCAAAATTTAATTAATTTCTGCTCTAATTTTTTTTTATTTCTTCCTGCCTTTGAGCTCTGGGTTTGGATGGATCTTCCTTTTCTAGATGTTGGAGGTGTGACATTATGGTGTTATTGGTTCCCATTCTGTTTTCCTGATGTGTGAGTTCACAGCTATAAATTTCCCTGTGAGAACTACTTTCATCGGATCCTATAATTCTGATAAGTTGTCGTGGAATTTTTATTGAATTTTAGATATTAGTGAATTACTTGTTTAATTTCATCTGTGATCTGTTGATTGCTGAGTAGGGTGTTGTTTAATTTCCATGTACTTATGGGGTTTTTCTGGTTACTTTTGTCTTTTATTTCCAGTTTCATTGCACTGTGACCAGATATTATACATGGGATAATATCTCTTTTCTTGCATATACTTAGGCATGACCTTTGGAATAATATGTGGTCCATTTTAGAAAATGATCCATGTGCAGATGAAAACAATGTGTATTAAGCTGTGGTTGGGTGGGACACTCTGTATGTATACACCAATTCCATTATTTGTTCCATGCTCTGGTTCAGTTCTGCTACTTCTTTGCTAATTTTTTGTCTGATTGACCTATCTTTTTTGGATAAGGGTGTGTTAAATTCTCCTGCTAAGATTGTGGTCTTGGATATTATATTTTTCATGTCCATTAAGATTTGTCTTATATCTTTGGGTGCTGCTGTGTTTGCTGCATACATGTTTGTGACTGTTACCACTTCCTCTTGCATTTTCCCCTAGCCAGTATGTAGTGACCTTCTTTATTTTGTTTGATCATTATTGGTTTGAAGTTAAGACTGTCTGAGAACAGGATTACTACCCCTGTGTTTTTCAGAGCTCCATGTAGTATTGTTTTCCATCCTTTGACTTTCAGCCTATGAATTTCTTTATCAGTTAAGTGTGTTTCTCATGTACAGCAAATTGTAAGATTTTATTTCGTGATCCACTGTGTCAGTCTACCTCTCTTAATTGGTGAATTGAGTCCACTTACATTTATTATATTGGACATAATTGAGATGTGTTGACTTATGATTGTCATGTTATTTACCTGCTGTTTATTCCTTTTTATCCTGTGTTTAATTGTTTTTCCTATTTAGTAGGTTCCTTCTGTTCTTTTTGGTGGAGCTCGGATCATTTTGGTCCATCTCTAGAACATCTTTCAGTAGTCTGTGTAGGGTTGACTTTCTTATCATTACACTCTGTAGCTTTTCTTTCTTGTGGAAAGTGGAAAGTGGAAGTGGTTCACTTCTCCATCAAACTTGAAAGAATTTTGTAGAGCATAGTTGTCTAGTCTAAAATTTCTTTTTCATAGAGGACTTGAAGTACTCTGCTCCATGCTCTTGTTACCTTCATGGTTTGTGAATAGAACTTATCTTTAATTCTGATGGGTTTTCCTTTTAATGTGGTCTGCTTCTTTTCTTTAGAGGCTTTCAGTACATTATTCTTGTGCTGGACTTTTGGAATGACTATTATACGTCTCGGTGTGCTTTCAATTGTGTGGAAGTTATTTGGTATTTTGTATGGTTTTGCTTACCTGAATGTTAGATTGTTTCTTCATATTTGTGAAGTTTTCTTGTATTACATCTGCTCATATTATTTTTATATCTTTTGTGTTGACTCCATCTCTCTCATTGATGCCTATTAGTTCACATTTTTCATCTTTGCATCGTCTTGCAAGTGATGAATTATTTTTCCTTACCTTTCCTTAGCTGCACCAGTGACTTGAAGATCTGAAACAATTTGCTCACTTGCACTCAAGTGGTTTTCCAGGGTGTGTTTGAGATTTTAAGTTTCTGTATATCTCTTTGACTCTACTTCATGCTATCTATTTCTTTCCTGTATTGCTCATTCAAGGAATGAGTTTTCTAATCTCTATTTTCTATCAATGTCATCTTTAGAAGCAGCTATTATTTCTTTCACTGCAGGTTGTGTTTCCTCCATGTGTTTCTGTATTTGATTCTTTACTTCCAACGCTATGAATTTAGAGCTTCTGCTGGATCATAAATGTTGTTTTGAATTTCCAGTTTCTGAGTTTTGACTGTATACACATAAAACATTTTATAAAAATGAATTTTAAGCTTTGAAAAAAGTTCTTTATATATTTATCTAGTTTAAAATTTAATGCAAATTGCATTGCAAAATTTAATAGATTGTAAGGGCCCATCAAATAGCTCAGTGGATTAAAGCACCTGAAAGCAGGCACAACAGTCGGGGATTCATTACCCTGGCCACTGGGGTGTGCTGAGCAGGCATTTGAGACTGGGAACAGTGGCCTGTGCCTGTAATACCAGTACTTGAGAGGCTATAAACAGGAGAATCACTATAGTCTGTTCTAGTAGTGAGTCTCTGTACATCCTGTAGAGCCTTCCCTAAAAATCCTGAAAGAAAATAGGTATTAAGAATTAGTTTTTCTGTTTCAATCTAATTGATGCATACAGGTATCCACAGATACATCAAATATTTTATTAAAGTTACTATGTAGGGGCCAGAGAGATGGCTCAGTCAAATAAGGGCTTCCCTCGCAAGCGCAAGGGCCTGAGTTCAATATCCGGTTCTACCTAAAACAATAAAAAAATTAAAAAAAATAAAGTTACTACTCAAGAATCAGTATTTCAGTATGCATTCATTTTACCTGAAACAACAATTACAGTTCAGTTCAACTCATGCACTTGAAAAAAAGAGCAGTAAGCATTCACACGTAATATTTCATAGAGTAAGAGCAAAGTTATTTTCTTTGAATTAGGATATGAAATAAAGTATTCCCCTGAGGTGAGGATGGAACATAAAATCTTAAATCCTGTATGATTAAGGAAAAATTCCAAAGTCACTATGATTCAGTTTTTAATAAGTAAATGAGGAGATACCGGAAAATTTCTGTGTCACAATACCAAATCACTCAACCCAGACCAGATATACTAGCCGTTTTGAAGCAGGTTCTTATGCCACTGTGTTACCTCCCTTGCCCAGTATACTAGCAATTTTGAGAGAGCATAAAACTGAGAAATGGATCCCTCCCTTCAGAGATGGCCTTATAGATGTATAGGATTCATAATCATTTCATCTTTTTCACTGGTTAGAACAAAGTGAAGTAATACAACATAGAAATTTAAAGAAGAAACTAGAACTACTTGCCTGAAGCCATGCACCCATCACCTATAAAAATTGTGTGCCAATTCTGCTATAAAAAAGTAAACTTGAGTCATTTGAAGGAAACGTATATGCAACTTGAGATCATATTTAAGTGAAATATATCAGAAACATGAGCTTACATATTTTGTGATTTTTCTATTTGAAAAGCAAAATATAAACAAAATGCAAAAAGAAAATTAGACAATAGAAAGTAAATAGAGCATTTCCAAATGGGAAGGGAATCATGAAATGTGTGGAGTCTTGAGGGTGGGATTGAATTGTGAAGAAAATGAAAACTATTAAAGTGTGTTATGGCCGGGCGTGGTGGCGCATGCCTGTAATCCCAGCACTAGGGAGGCTGAGGCAGGAGGATTGTTGTGAGTTCGAGACCAGCCTGAGCTACAAAGTGAGCTTAAGGCCAGCCTGAACTGCACAGTGAGACCCTGTCTCAAAAAGACAAAAAAATAAAAAAATAAAAAATAAAAAAAAAATATTTAAAAAAAAATAAAAAATAAAGTGTGTTATGGACATATACCAACTCAACATAAAGAATACTACAGTATATATTGCACACATGTACTAATAAAAAATTTAAAATAAAAAAATGCTGTATTATCAGCATATAGCAGGATTATGGAGAGAAATAAGGCAAGTCAATATAAAAAATGATAAAATAAAGAAAAAATAATAAAACACCCATTCATCCCACATAGAGTGGATATGTTGTATGTCGAACTTTCATTGATTTACACAATTGCTTTTGGGCTCATACAGTTTCTACTTAGGTGGAAGTTTCTCCCTAACTGGAATGCAAGAAGACAGGAAAACCTGTTTCCATGGCAAATATGTGAAGCAGAGTCACTATTTCTCTAAATCTAGGCAGTCCTGAACTCGCATGAAATCTTGCTGCTGTCACTGTTTTGACAAAGAGGAGATCTCACCTCTCCTTGTTCTGAGGAAGAAGAGATCTTTAGAGTAACAAAGTTACTGGTTATGTGGCCTTGACAGACAGATGAGGGCAAAGAAACTGTGAATGGTGTCTAAGCTAGAGATCTTCCGGTCATTCATACAAGAGAATCATCATGTTTTGCCCATGATATTTATTCATATTCAAATTAGTTAAGGGAATTAGACCCATAGAAGTCTGCATTGTCTCACAAAACAAAGCACAGCTCACAAACTGGACATGTGATTAGAGGAGGCAACAGATTTCAAGACATGAGGCAGACAGTAGTCTGGCAAACTAAGTGGACACCCAAATCAAAAGCTGATGCCACAGGGAGCTGTGTGGAAGCTCAGGATTAATTATATAACAAGATTGTGAATAATTTTAAATTAATTAATTAATTAATTTTTCTGGTGGCTGTAGTTATTGTGTCCTTGCCACTTACTTTCATCTTGGTTGGTTGGGTATTTATCTTACTTTTTTTTAATTTTTGTTATTTTTTTCTTAGTCTTAGTTCTTGCTTCTTTATAACTACATGTAGGTTATTATAATTTTGTCAATGTTTTCCTCTTCACCCCTTTTACCATTTATTCTGTCTTAGGCTTGACTATCTTAACTGCCTGTTCTTTGTTCTCCCTGTTTCATTATATTATCTCCTTGCCATTTCCATTCTGTTTTCCACCTAACAGTAGTCTGCATAAGTGTCCAGGTATTGATGGATTCACAGCTGAATTCTACAAGAAATTTATAGAAGATATAATCCCTATACTGCACAAATTCTTCAATGAAATTGAAAAGGAAGTAGTCCTCCAAAAGTCATTTCTGCAGGCAAGTAAAATACTTATTCTAAAACCAGGGAAAGCCACAACCAAAACGGAGAACTACAGACCAATCTCCCACATGAACATAGATGCAAAAATACTCAACAAAATACTGGCAAACGGAATATAGCAAATCATCAAGAAGATCATACATCATGACCAGGTAGGATTCATCCCAGGGATGCAAGGATGGTTCAATATTCGAAAATCTATAAATGTAATACACTATATTAATAGACTGAAATCTAAAATCCACATGATCATCTCAATTGATGCAGAGAAAGCTTTTGACAAAGTCCAAAACTCATTCATGTTCAAGGTGCTACAGAAAATTGGAATAGGTGGACTCTATCTTAACACGATAAAAGCCATCTATGACAACCCAAAAGCTAATATAGTCCTAAATGGGGAAAAACTGATATCTTTTACTCTTCAATCAGGTACAAGACAAGGATTCCTCTATCAGCCCTCCTATTCAATATAGCCTTGGAATCCTTAGCAACAGCCATTAGAAAAGAGGGAGAAATAAAGGGAATAAGAATAGATAAAGATGAAGAGAAATTATCACTATTTTCAGGTGACATGATACTTTACTTGGAAGACCCCAAAAATTCCACCAAGAAACTACTAGAACTGATAGGGAAATTCAGTAGCATAGCAGGATAAAAAATCAATACTCAAAAGTCAATAGCATTCCTCTACACTGATAATAAGCACACTGAATACAAACAATACCTTTTACACAAGCACCGTGGAAAATGAAATACCTTGGAATTCACTTAACCAAGGAAGTCAAAGATCTTGTCACGGAAAATTACAACACACTAAGAAAAGAGATTGTAGAGGATTTCAGAAAATGGAAAGATGTTTCACACTCTTGGATAGGAAGAACCAACATCGTGAAGATGGCCATACTCCCAAAATTGCTGTACAGATTTAATGCAATCCCTATGAAACTGCCACCAACATACCTCCCAGACCTAGAGAAATCATTCCTAAAATTTATTTTGAATCACAAATGACCTAGAATAGCAGAGGCAATATTGGCCAATAAAGAAAAGGCAGGAGGCATCACAATTCCTGACTTGACATTATACTACAAAGCCACTGTGACAAAATCAACATGGTATTGGCCACGAAATAGACCTGAGGATCAATAGAATAGATTAGAATGCGCAAAAGCATCTAGGGACACACTCAGCGATCTAATCTTTGACAAAGGGGCCAAACAAGCTCACTGGAAGAAAGATAGCCTCTTTAACAAATGATGCTGGGAAACTTGGCTTTCTGCATTACAGAAGAACAATTAATGCCTGCAATAAATTAACAAATACCAGTTAAAGGTGCAAGAATAATCCTTAAAAAACTTAGGCTGAGTCCCAGCTTGGTGGTGCAAGCTTGTAATCATAGAACTGGGGTCGCTGAAAACTGGAGGATCAGTCCGTGGTTGAGCTGCATAGCGAGACACTCTACCAAATACATAAATTTAAAAAAATTGGCTTAGTGCATATGAACACAGAATATTTTCAGGTATATTGACAATTATCAAAAAAATCTCAGTTTTCCCTTAGTCTATTAATACATTTCCACTCTCAGGCATACTCCCACCTAGCTACACAAATACTCTACAACACCCTCAACATAAGGCCTTAAACCCTGCTCTAATAATATTTCCAAAGAAGACTAACTCTCTGTTTTTAGCCATTCTCAGATTTTTACCTATTGACATTTTTCTTACTTCCCTCTATTTCCATTGAAATCTTTCTTTTCTTTTCCCTTCATTTCCCCCCAACAAGCACATCCTGGATGAACCAAAGATAACAATATTACATAGGCCGCAAAGATTTTCGAGAATAGTTCAAATATAATGATAGTTATATATACACAGTTCTGTCGATGCTGTTATAAAGTAGTAATTTTATTTTCATATATGATAAAATTCAAGTGAAAATTGATCAGAAGAGTCAAAGAAGATCACTACATATTACTTAAAGGAGTAATTTAACAGAAACATATGGAAACTTATCTGAAATAAACCATGTATTAGTGTATAAAAACTCCTTGAGTAAATACAAATAAAGCAAAATTGTCTATGCATACTATAGTATTTTAGCACCCCATGACAGGAAATAAATTTCAAAAGAATATGCAGGCACTTTTTGTATACCTAAGCATTAAATAACACATTCATAAAAACTGAAGTAGTTATAAAATGAATTAAACTATTGAATGTAACAGTAATGCCTATCTAACATGCCAAATACTATGGGACAATATGAAAAATAAATAAAATGGAATTCCATCATTGTGAGTGCTCTCTTTAGAGAAACACAGTGATAAAAAGTAAGATGGATTTAGGGGCCATGGAGATGGTTCAGTAGAATAAGCGTTTCCCTGACAAGTGCAAGTGCCTGAGTTCAATCCCTGGTTCCACCAGAAAATAAAATAAAAACAGTGAGCATAGATAATCTAATGGTGCACCTCAAGAAACTAGAAGATGAGGTGGTTCAGGAAGTGGGAGCGTGGTGGTTGGCAGCTGGACGGGCAGCCCAGGGCTTTGGTGATGCATGGGGACTCGCTGACTCTGGGCCGCGCTGGAGCCGCATGCCGACTCTGACAGCGTGGAGATGATGGCAGAGGAAGAAGCGCAAGGGGAAATTAAAAAAACCATCCTAGAAAAGGAATATAGTATTATCTACTAATTCAGCCAGATTCCTATAGGAAAATATACAGAATTCAAGGACCAACTGTAGAATTACACCAAAGAAAAAAGTCAAAGTCTTCAGAAAATAAGGACTCTGCCAAAGAAGTGAAAGTTCCAGTTCCTGAAATAACTCCAAAATATGTAGCACTTTGCAAAGATTTTCATTGACTGTCTTGCTGCAGTTACTAGTGGTATGATGTATGCACTCTACTTTTCTGCATACAGTGAACACAAGTTCAGGTTTTCCAACAGGCAGGAACTTGAACGGGAGATCACACTTCAGGGTGACTGTGCTGTTTATTACTCCCATTATAAAGATATGTTGAGGGCACCTTCATTTGAGAGAGGTGTCTATGAGGTCACACACAATAACTAAACTGTACCTCTGAAAACTATATATGCAATGCAAAAAATGGTGCTTTATCTAGAACTTATTGACAGTATTTTATATCAAGCAACTGGTAGCAATGAGATTGATCCTATGTATTTCTATATTGGCATCGTTTTTGGATTGCAAGGAATATATGTTACTGTGTTGTTTGTTACCAGTTGGCTTATGAGTGGAACATGACTAGCAGGAATTCTTACTGTTGCATGACTTATCATTAATAGTGAAGATACAACAAGAATTGAATACTCTAGCCCCTTAAGAGAAAACTGGGCACTGCTGTATTTTGCATGCCAAGTCGCTGCACTTACAAGCTATTTAAAAAGCAACTTAAATACTTATGCAGAGAGGTTTTGCTAACTGTTGATGAGTGCTTCAACTTACACCCTTATGATAATGTGGGAGTACAGCCACTATCTTTCATTTTTTCAAATAGTATCTCTGTTCCTATTAGATATCTTTTCAGTGGAACAAGGTTGTCCATGAGGTATATAAAATCTACATATTTTCTCTGTTTTGGGGATATTTGCTATAGTTTGGGAATCCAGCTTTATTAGTGTCTCATTTATTAAGTTTTGTATCAGTCTTAATGCTTACTGAGTGCCTTCAGCTGAATGTGAAGAAAGGAAATTTTGTAGCTAAAAATCATGAAAGTGATTAATTTTTACCTGGAATGTACTCTGCCAGTGGTACTGAATATGATAATAAAGATGTTTTTTTCCACACACAGAAAATGAGCATATGCTCAAATTCCTCAAAATAAAATTGGTTTAAATATGACTAAGAATTTTACAGTGAATTGGCTCCTCTGTCAAGAATCCCTCCAGACACCATCCCAATATTTTTTTTTGTGATTGACATAATCTTCTTTATTACCATTCTATATTCTAGTGTTAATTATTTGTCTTCTTTCAATGATTCAAGTTATTTTTAGGAGGCTTAATGGAAAGTCCCTGAAAGAAACTGTTACTATTGAACATGGGTGAATTGGAGAAAGGCCAGAAATAATTTGTCATATAATTCACACTATTTTATTGAGTTCTCTTGCAATGGTTTTAGAAGGCTTCAAGTATATTTGGACTCCTTATATACGCATGTTGGCAGCATTAGAGTGTGTGCTCCTGAACTTTGGATGACACTTTTCAAGTGGCTTCAACTAAGAACTGTGCATCTAATGTTGTTGGCTCTTATTCTGAGCATGGCTCTACCCACCATAATATGTCTCAGTTTATGGAAAGAGTATTTTCCCACATTAATGACAGCATTAATGGAACTGCAAGAATTCTATGATCCAGATACAGTGGAACTTATGACCTGTATAGAAAAACAGGCTCCATTTGCAGCTGTGCTTGCAGGGAGTCCACAGTTAATGGGCACCATTAAGCTGTGCACTGGATATATGGTGACAAGCTTGTCTCTCTATAACGGTGATGATTTTCTGAAGAGAAACGAAAATATTTATTAAATCTATTCAAAGAGATCTGCTGAGGATATTTATGAAGTACTGACATCCTACAAGGCTAACCACCTAATAGTAGAAAATGGTATCTGCAATGAGGTGGCAACCATGAGAGGCTGTAGGTTTAAAGACTTTTTAGACATTGCAAATGGTCGCATGGTTTTTGAAGAAGATGAAAATCGAAGCTACTCAAAATATGGACGATTTTGCCATGAGGTCAAAATTAATTTCATATGTGAATTACTTCATTAAAGTATACTGGAACCAATCCTACATTGTATATTAAATTAACACCGTGATATCTTTCCAATCTTGAAAAATAACACAGCCTTCATTTCAAAGACTTACTGTACCTGAAGTAAAATGTGGTTTTCTTCTGTCTGGTGTCAGATGTAGACTAGACTGTGGCCACTTCCAGTGCTGGTGCTCCTTTGGCCCCTTCAGTTACCTGGTCTTAGTGTTTTGTGAGAAACAGAAGATGAAGCATGGCTGTCATCAAGTAAGTTGTCTAATCTGTCACTGCAATATACTAGACAGGTTTCTTTCTTAAAATTTCACTTACTTCAGTGTCTCCCTATAAATCCTCATTCTATAATATCGACCTTGAGTTTGAATATATTCAGGGTCAGTACAGTTCTCAAACATAATTTTAATAAGTTATAGTGACACAATTATAGATTATTCTTCTAGTAGGTTGCTGAAGATGTTTTATGAACTGAAATTTTACAATAAAAACAAAATGTTGGAAATCTGTGACATTTAAATTAGTTATAGAGTATTTTGAGGTTATACATAAAGGTGTATATCCAGCTTTCATGCTACTTCTATCATCTGCTACTTATAAAAGTGAACCCTTTCTTAGTAATACGTGGTACAGGTTATTGAATTTCATTATTTTATGTTTGTCCAATAATCATTGTCTTTTTCAGTTATACCATCTACTTCATAGTCATAGAATGATGACAAAATAACTTGTTACTTATATATAAAATATATTTAAGTGGGCATTTTAAAGACTGTTTTTGATGGAAGTATTAAATAAAAAAAGTTAGTCAAAATATGTATATATGTACTGTGATGTACACCAGTTTCTAAGGTATGTGTAGATGGTGTTAAACAGACCTCTGCATGTAGATGCATGTATTCTAATATATAAATGATATTATTTATGAATCTGTGATAGAATTTTAAACATCCAGAAAGATATAAAAATCTTCATGGTCTGATGATATAGCTATTTGGATGACACTCACATTTCAAGTTAGAGCAGAAGTATACAGTTATAAAAACCACATGTTGTTGTTAGGAAATAAAAGGCATGTACAGTAAAACAGAAAAAAAGATGCAGAAATATTCAGCCAATTTTTCTTTGGCAAGAGACCAAAAATATGCTCTAGAAAATTGATGATGCGTTAGAAAATCTTTCTATTCAAGGAGCTTAGGAACTCATCTAGAAAGATTTTCTAACAAGCAAGATTTTTTTCTGAACATTGGTTTCCTTATCCAAGTTGGATAAATATCCACATTGTTGGGATTCAGTGATGATTACATTGAAAATTACAGGTTACACAGGAACTACTTATTAAATATAAGCTGATAAAAATCTTTATAGAAAATCTCATTACACCCATGAGGAATATGGAAGTTATAGCTGTATCAATCACCATGTACTAAACAAATTTAGGAATGATTGAAATACATAAAAATGAATACAGAATAATCTAATATGCTGGAAGGTAAAATAAGTAAAACTCTTTATGTAATGGATGTAGGAAAGGACTTCTGAATAAGAAGTAAAATCAAGAATCAGCATATAGGATTCTATCCAATTAAAAAGCTCCTGCACATCGAAGAAAATCATGAACAGTGAAGAGAGAAATCTATAAAATGAGAAAAAACCTTTTGTCACTAGTACTTCAGATAGAGAAATAATATGTAGAATATTCAACAAATTCAAAAAATTAGGCCACCAAAAATAAATGACGTAATGATAAAGTGAGCAACTGAAATGAATAGATTCTTTTCAGATGAACGAATACAAAAGGCCAATAAATAATTGAAAATATGTTCAAAATTACTAGCCTTTTTTTGAAATACATGTTAGAACCTTACTAAGATTCCATCTTCCTCCACAAAAATGGTTATTATCAAGTCATCAAGTAATAATAAATAATAATATTGATGTGTTAAGAAATGTATCCTTTTATACTTTTGGAAGGAATATAAAGTAATACAAACATTGTGGTAAACAGGATGGTATTTTCTCAAAAAAAAAAAAAAAAAAACTATAGGTAGAAATACAAGTTGAAAAAACCTTATCCCTTTTAGGTGTCTTCTTGAAATCGTTAAAAGCATTGATACATGCAATGATACATGAATATTCATTTTTATGGCACCACAATTCAATATAGCTAAATTTTATTAGTGGCCTATATGTCTAACAACAAATGAATGAATAAATAAAATGATGCATATTTATTTAACAAAGTACTACTCTGTTATAATGTACTCATTTCAGTCATTTGTAGACAAAGGATACATCTTGAATCCTTAATGTTGAGTTAAATAAATAAGATACAGAAGCTAAAATATCATATGGTGTATCTTATATGATTAACAAAATCCAAAGATAAGTTAAAGAGCAAAACAAATAATGCATGATAGAAACTAGGAGTTTGATCTATGGCGAATGGGATAGATACCAAGAAATGTTGGAAAAGATGAGAGATGATATTAAAATTTTAAAACGTTTTGTGTTATATATATTAATGTCTATAATGAATATATTCATTATGTACAGCAAGACATATACTCATAAAATTAAATCAGTAACTTAATTTTTCCTAAAAAGTTCAATAATTTATTTTTCCCATACAAGGGATTGAACTAAGGGCTTTGTACTTACCAGGCAAGTGCTTATTCTACTGAGCTACCTCCTCAGGCCTCAATAAATTCTTTATCATAACTAATCTTCTTGCCCTTGTCCCAGTACTAATCCAGTATATGTTCATATTCTACCCAAAGCCTTCTGTCAACAAATAAATGATTGAGAGAAACACATTAATGCTTATAGGACAAGAAAATCTTTTGTAAACACTAAGGTTTTACTTTATGTTTTCATGAATTTTCTATTAAGACTTCAAGTGATAAACCAGAAGTACAGAGGACACAATGTAACAACAGTGTTGAACCTTACTGGGACTGTACAAATGTTTGTTTTTTCTATTAAAACCTGTTTGTGGTGTGGCAGAAGAAATAGAAAATTAGCATAGTTAATAATCACACTAAAAATGAAATACTTCGTGTGATTGTTAATTGTGATTATCAGATGACTGTTTTGAGACATTTAGTTGTATATTTAAAATGTATCTTTGTCGCGTGCAACCTCGCCGGCAAGGAAGATGCGACAACCAGCTCTTCTTTCCACGGTTTATTCAGGACCCCTATACAATCTTCTTCCCCTGCTAGCTAGCCTCCCTGCTTCCTCCTTCCTCCTTCCTTGCTTCTCGCTCTCCTTCTTTGCTAGCTTCCTGCTTCTTCTCCGAGGGGAAGCCCGCTCATGGCTTTGAACCAGTGGGCGTCCAACCCCGGAGTGCCACGTGGGCACAGCCGATAGGTCCATGTACACGGAAGCAACGCCTTAGTCTTAGCCTTAGCCAAATGAGAAGTTGTTTGCTATGGAAAGCACCCACCCCCAGGTGGGGGTGAAAGGCGGAAGCCAGCGGCGTCTTTAAGGCGCAGCTATTCACAGCTCTGTACATATCTTTACCTATGTCTGTATGGGTACTAGGTCTGTGACCTTTGGACTCTGTTTCTTAAATTTTCCTTCTTTACTGATTTTCCATCCACTCAGCTCTCCATTGTCCATAGCAAAGCAGTTTTGTTATATCATACCCTTTTTCAATGATGTCATTATCTTGTATCCAAGGTGATCATAGACTAAAACATCTGAAAATATAAGCACAAATAAACTTTATATCCTGTAAGTTGTGAATATTGACTATATGTTTCTAGTAATAACTGCAGCAAGCAGCTGAAGCTGGAAATTGGTCACACATGGGAAAAAAGGCAAGCCTCATAGGAGAACAAAGAACACCAGAGGCAAGCCACATCCAGGCCAGAGATTATCAGGGCTTTAGACAATCCAAGTAATGGCGTTCTAGACAAAAAGAGTGTTACATGACACAAACCTGTCAAACATACAAAAAAATACAGTACAGTTTTGATCATTTCCTTTCTCCCATCCAAAAAGAAGTTTCCAAATTACTTCAGCTTTTTGACTCTTATCTTTAGTTCTACATGCTTTTTCCATCCTTTCTCCTGGGAACTTTAAGAACCACATAGGCTATGGCAGATAACAAATTTCATCATATAATTTTTCATTTTTCTTGCATATTACAACAAGAAAATGGGGTCTTAATTAGCACCCTCTCATATTTTCCCTATAAATAAACCACTGACACAAGTAGGTTAAATAACTCTTCTAAGATCACATATTTAATATATGATAGAACCCACATTTGAATGTTATTTTTTGGGGGAGACGTAGGAATCAGGATCTTGCGATTGCCAGTCCACCATTTATTCTAGGGAGCCATCTCCCCAACCCCATTTGAAATTTTTAAAACTATTCATCTGTCTCCTTCCAAGAGATATAGACACATGTATAATGTGTCATCAACACTAAGAAAATCAAACGTTTCTGCTCTTTTGCAGAGAGAGGCATGTTTGGGCTTAAAGATAAAAGCAACTAGCAGAGACTGTGTGGGGCTGCCGGATCCTGAAGTGACCCAGAGCACAGGCCCAGCATGTGAGTTCTGAGAGTGCTCAGGCTACCAGATTCTGAAACAACCAAGAGTGCAGGCTCAGCGTGGAACCCTTATGCAAAACTCCCTGCAAAGAGGCTAGAGGCAAGAACCACCCAGCTGACTCAGGAGCAGAACATCTTGACAGAGTGACAAAAAGCTCACCTTCAAGGCTGCAGCAGGAAGAAGTGGAGCACAGTAGCCAGACCCAAGCCACACTCACCTGGAGGAGTCTGAACTTCATGGGTCTGGACCTGGTGCTAATGCTAAGGTAATAACTATCTATACTCTAAGCTCTACACCAAAGGTCAAAAGTGCTGTACAAAATGACAAGGAGAAGGACAAAAAGCAGTCTCAGGCCCTATGTTAACTCAGTACAAATGCAGAAGACATTAACATAGAGGAAATTGGAAATCACACACCTGAAATCACTGAAATAATAACGTTGAAAATAAAGAAACAAGTGCAGAATGGTGTAGAAGAGATCAGATCAGAAATAATTTCTGAAGTAAAAAACGTAGTGATAACTATAATCAAAGAAGTACTTAAGTGCTTCTAAAGAATACACTGATAAAACAATAGAGCAGAATATAAAAATGATGGAACCCCTAAATAAGAAATATAAGAAAGAAATAGAATGTATGAAATAAATTGAAAGTGATATACAGGAAATTGAAACCTCAATCACAAACTGACAAATCCATTTCAGTGAAAGTGAAAATAGACTATCTGAGCTTAAACACACCACTGCAGCTAATAAAAAAGTAAGCAACGATCTATTAAAAAGTAGGATGCAGGAAAAAATAATTCAACACCTGCAACACGACTATACATCTTTGCATCGTCTTGCAGGTGTTGAACAATGTTAGACTGATAGGTATCAATGAGAAGTAAGGAGTCAATACAAATGATATAAAAAGAATATGGGCAGAAATAATAGCAGAAAATTTCCCAAATATGGGGCAGCAATCTGACATTCAGTAGCAGAAGCATATAGAACTCCAAACGACATCAACCCAATTAAAACCATTCCCAGGCATATAATAATCAAGATCCCAGAAAATCAACACAGGAACAGTATACTAAAAGCTGCTAAAGAAAAGAAACAGATCACATTTAAAGGAAAACCCATCAGAACAACAGCAGATTTCTCTTCACAAACCATCAAGTCAAGAAAACTATGGAGCAAAGTACTTCACATCTTGCAAGAAAAGAAATTCCAACTCAGACTGATATATCCTCCAAAACTCTCTTTCAAGTATAATGGAGAAGTAAAATATTTCCATGTCAAAGAACCACTGAAGAATTTCATGATGAGAAAGCCAAGCCTACACAGACTACTAAATGATGTTCTAGAGAGGAAGCAAAATGATCACAACCCCATGAACAAGAATGGAAAAATTCCACCAAATAGGGAAAACAGTTAAATATAGGATAATAAGAGGTATAAAATAGTAGCTTTTCAGTTATTCTTTTGTGTACAGCAGCAAAATATTTTCATCAGCATACTCTACAAATGGACTTCTCTTGCACCCTTTGAGTCAAGATCCCATATGGGACTACTGGATGGATTTCAAGGAAATAGTCGTAGCTCAGTCCCACAAGTGAGATCTGGCCACCAGTATGTATCATGGTCATTATCCACGTGAATAACACACTAGAAATATGTGTGATATCCTATCGCCAAACTGTCAGAAGTGATGGTCATTTATTTGTCATTCCATCATTTATCTTATGTTTTATTCTTAGTATTTCTTTACTATCATGAAAACTTTTTCTTAGTTCAAATGTCTTAAAACATTTAATTTTTAAGCAATTAGTATTTAATTTTCTGAATAACATTTAATCCTAATTTTTGTTTTAAGTTTTATACTATATCTTTGAATTACCATTTATCTAAATGACATCATATGATGTCTTCTCCTAGTATTAGAAACTTTAAAATGTATATTTCTATTTTCTCTTGACTTTACATTACTTCTTCCCTGTCCTTTATATACACATACACACAAGTATAAGCTGACATAAGATTGGTACTGTCTAATAGAAATCATCAATGACCTTTTAAATAAGAGTTCATCTAATCTATTTTATTTAGTCCTGCATAACTAACATTTTGAGAGCTCTTTATTGTTCATCCAGTAGCATACTGCAACAACTCTTGCCATTTGAATTATGCTCTTCATTATTTCCTATATGCTATATCTGGAGGTATTAAAATATTTCAAGTTTGCATAACTGGAAAATATTTTACTTTTAATTTTCAAAGGTATGATTGCTAAGTGTAAAATTCAAAGAGGGTGGATCTTTCTTTTTTTCTTTCAGTGCTTTAATTAGTCTAGTTTGTTACACACTAGGTACTTTTTTTTTTCTTTCTAATGTGGGATAACATGCTATATAATTTTGTTCTTCCATAGATAATATTTTTATATATTTGCTTTAATCATTTTTTTCATTACAATAAGTTTTGGAAAGTTTCATTTTTGTGTATCATGGTATGATTTTATTGAAATTTCTTGGGCAAAAAGCTCATTTTTCATGGAAATGTGGTATTATAAGTTGAATTAAATTCAGAAATTTTAAATCCATAAAAAGATAAATAAAGTATAGAACAAAGGGCTGTGGAGATGGCTAACTAGAATGAGCGCTTCTCTGGCAAGCGCAAGGCCCTGAGTTCAATCACAGGTTCTGAAAAATAAATAAATAAAGAAAGTACAGTGCAAGTATAGAATAGGATTATTTTTGTCACAGTATAATTGTTAAGTCAACCAGATGCTTATTATTATAGGAAAATGACTTCAAGCAATCTGAAACTGACATTGACATCTTCAAATGCAATACTTTTTGAAATAGTGGGGTGCCAGTGGTAGGTAAATATGTCAGTTTTGTAAAAGATGCTCCAGAATTTACTAATTTATGGAAAAAATATTAATTATTTCTATAAAGCTCATTTGTTTAGAAAACTTTTACCTCAAGATTGCCTTTCACTTTTAACTAAAGTTTTGTGTTTTCTGTACTTACTGAAGTGAAAGTCAGAACATAAAATGTACTGTATTTCATTTTTATTAAAAAGATAAAAAATAAATCTAAAATACATAAATAAATAAAAGCAACTAGCAATAAGTCATTCTACTCCTTCACATTACTTTTCTTTACATTAATGAAAAATATTACAGTTATTTATTTGTACATATAGATTCTCAAAATATGAGCTGAAAGTTTTTGTAAAAAATTTAATTGTTCATTTTATTATCTGATGGCAGGAGGTTACAAGATTATTATTAGAATATAAAATTCAATTGACATAAAAAGATTAAGTATATCTTAGTGAATCAGGTGCCCAATGGTTAGCTAGGAATCAAATTTAAAATAGAATAAAACATCTCTGGAAAACCTATTTTAAAGTGCACATTTTAAGTATCTCTGCACTTTGAGGTTCTGACATAAAAAGCTTGAGATAAAATCAAGTTTCATAGTTTTAGTACTTATTTCAGGATTTTCTGGTATTAGTATTTTCTCATGTACATTTTTTGTCTTTTTATAAATTATTGTTTGAGAAGGCAATAGCAATGAGACAGCTTCAAAACAGTTAGTAGGACCATCACAGTAATTAATACATTACATATTGTTGTCTTCATAGTACAAGATGCAGACAGAATATCTTGTCTAAAGATTTAGTGCAAATATTTCTTCTCATTGAACAAAGAGAAAATAGCTGTATATCTATCATAACTTTTGTATATATACTTATACGATATATAACTATATATAGTATAGTTATATACTATATGTAACTATATAACTATATATAGTTATATATATAAACAAAATAATTGGGATAGATATGGTCCTTCATTCATAACCCCTTTTTTGTTTAGTTTTCTCAGAGATGGGTATTCCATTGCCACTCAAATACTGTAGTGGCTTGAATTCAGCAAAATAATCCATATAATTCAGTACTCCATAATAAAGGTGGGTTATCTGCAGAGCTAGCAACATCAGAATTTACTGACTTGAACCTTTTACAGCTTATCGTATTAATATGGCTTAACTACTCTTCTAAACAAATGTTATACTTGAAGTAGGGATAATATGAAAGAAAGCTTAAGTTAGTTTTAATTTTCATGTATTTCCAAGTATGTCTAGTTTATTTGTTTATGTCTTCCTTGTTGTTATCACTTTCATTTTTTTAGTTATGTTATTTTTATAATTTTATTGAGAAACAGTTGGCAATAATATGTTTTCAAATAAAATTAGTTGGACAGTTTCAATAATTAATACATTGCCAATAATTTTCTTAGTCGTTAGTTGTGGTACAAGATGCACACATGATATTTTATTCACAAACACTATAGGAATAGATCCCTCTAATCATTGAATTTAAAGAATGTAGCTGTATATGTATCTTAAGTATTTTGTATCTAAAGGTACAAAATGGTCATTCATTTTTATCCCCTTTTTTGTTTAGTTTTGTCAATTAAATATGATAGGTGTGTGAGTTCAGCAAGATATTCCCAAATAATCCAGTAGTCCATAATAGTATTGTGTTTTTCATATGTCTGGCAATGGCAGAATTTGCTCACTTGAGTCCCTTACGGCTCAGCCTAATGCTATGGTTTTACTTCTTTAATAATTTTCTGCTGGATGGTTAACACCAAGATAAAGCAAGACCTATGTGCCAAGAAATATAGCTTTTGTATCTGATTAAGGTCACTCAAACCCCTCAGGATTTATCCTGAGACCCTGTACCGTATTTTGTAGATCCTTTGTCTGTGTCAGCCATGTGGATGAGTCACGGTCATTGCTTGACCAATTTGCTCTCTCTGAAAACCTGAGAGAATGTTTTCTCTCCAAGTGACTCACCTTAGGCACACTCTACATCCTCGATCACTTTCCTCTGTGGCCCCATAATCTCCTTCATCACAAAATTTGGGACATTACTGAGTTGCATGATGTTACACTACAGGTTCCCTATGTCCTGAGTCTCAATTGACCCTGAAAGGCTTGGGCCAAAATATTGGCTGTCCTCGTGGCCATTCTTTTTCTCTAACTTTCGATTTGCAACCTTAGGTTGTTAACCCTCCAGAAGAGAAGCTTATTGTTATTAATGTAAGTCCTAGTCTGTTGAACTTAACCTCAGTATCTCTGTGAATATCAAACATTTTAGGCTTAACATAGAACAGGTATTTTCATCAAGTATTGATATGTTAAACTTTAAGTCCCCAAGAAATATAATGTAAAAAATTAAAATATAGTTTAAAACTAGGAATAAGCAATTATATATGTTTACACATAAGTTTAGATATCTAACCATATATAGCATTGTAGCTGGACAGTCCGCTATCACTCCTTTTCCTCTCTCTGCCTTCATTCACCACCCCCTTACTTTTCAAACAAACATCTACCTGAGTGCTTGGCAACAACCAGCATGTCATGACAAGCAGCACCTATTCAGAAGACCAGAATGACAGGCACTCTCAGACTAAGCCTACTACTACAAATTGTCATCAGCAGTGCAGTTGCTTAGTTCACAGGTATCAGCATATATAGTTAGTCATGGTGAGAATCTTTCCAATGAACTTCTAGATTCAAAACTATTCTGAAGATTCAGAGGATAATTGCCACAGTCATCTTGTACATGTTACTGTATGGCTTTGTTTCTATAGTGATTCCTAGCTCTCCTCCTTGCTCTGTCTTCATTGTCTAGTCTTCAAGTTGTTGTTTTCCTTTTAAGTGTGTTATATCTTTCTATTTGTATTTGTTCTTCTGAGTTATTATACGATATTTACTCATGTGTGTCTGGTCTACTTAACTTTTGAATATATGTTCAAGTGGCATCTACTTAAATATAAAGGCTTTTAATTTATCATTCTTTACATCTGAGTAATACTCCATTGTATAAAAATACCATATCTTTTTCATCCATTCCTCAAGTGGCGGGAATCTTGGTTATTTCCAAAATTTGGCTATCACAAATTCTATTGCTCTAAACATAGGTATACATATTTCACTACCATAAGATATTTTCAGTTCCTCCTGGAAAATTCCAAGTAGGAGGATAGATGGACAGAATGGGATTTTCAAGTTTCTTAAGGAGTCTCCACACTGATTTCCATAATGGTTGCACCAGTCCACATTTCCATGGGCAGTGGAGAATTGTTCCCTTTTCCTCACAGCCTCTCCAACATTTGTTAATATTTGACTTGTTTATGATAGCCATTATTTCTGGAGTGACATGGTATCTCATTGTTGTTGTAATTTGCAATGCATGAATGGCAAGTGATGCAGTGCAGTTTTTCATATATTTATTTGCTTCTTTAATTAAGTCCTCTGAGAAGTATGTATGCATCTTGGATACCCATTTCTGGATTGGGTCTTCAAATTAAAGGCCCTGATGTATTTTAGTTCTTTATAAATTCTAGAGAGAAGACCATTTTATGTGTGCTTATTAGTTAAGATATATTTGAAATTTGTGGTTGTCTTATCACTTTGCTGACAATTTCTTTTGACGTGCAAAAACTTCTCAGTAAGTGTTGGTCACAGTTCTTAATTCTTCCAAGTGTTTCCTGTGTGAATACATGTTTGTTCATTAACTCTTTACCTAACCCCATGTCTTCAAGAGTCCCTCCTACTTTCTCTTCTAGGAAATTTAGTTTTTCTGTTTTAAGGTTTAGAATTTTATTCCATTTTGACTTTAGTTTGGTGCATGGTGATAGATCTGGGTCAAGTTTTAATTTTCACCATATAGATAGCTAGTTTCTCCAGCACCATTTGTTAAAAAAGCTATCTTTCTTCCAGTAAGCTTGTTTGGCCCCTTTGTAAAAGATAAGGTGGCTGAGTGTGTTCATAGAGGCTTCAGCAGCTTCTAATCTATTCTACTGATCCTCAGGGTCCTCAGGACTATTTCGTTGCCAGTACAATGCTGATTTTATCACAGTAGCTTTGTAGTATAATTTCAAGTCAGGGATTGTTATGCCTCCTGCCTTGTCTTTGTTGGGCAAGATTGTCATTGCTATTCTAGGTCTCTTTTTGTTACAAACAAATATAAGGAATGATTCCTCTAGGTCTGTGAGGTATGTTGGTGGTAGTTCAATAGGGATTGAATTAAATCTATACAACAATTTTGGTTGTATGGAGATCTTTGCGATGTTGGTTCTTCCTATCCAGGAGCAGAGAATATCTTTCCACTTTCTGAAATCTTCTATGATCTCTTTTCTTAGGGTACTATAATTTTCCATGAAAAGACCTTCAACTTCTTTAGTTAGCTTAATTCCAAGGTATTGCATTTTCCTCCATGCTATTGTAAAGGGTACTGTTTCTATAATTTCCTTCTCAGTGTGTTTGTTTATCTGTGTAGAGGAATGGTATTGACTTAAGTATTGCCTTTATATCTTGCTATGCTACTAAATTTGTATATTAACTCTGATAGTTTCTTGGTGGAGTTTTTTGGATCTTCCATGTAAAGTATGTCATATGCAAATAGTTATTTGATTTCTTTGTTATCTATTCTTATTCCATTTACTTCACTTACTTGTCTAATGGCTCTAGATTATGATTTTGGGACTATATTGGGTAGGAGACATGATAGAGGACATCCTTGTTCTGTACCAGCCTTAAGAGTAAAACATTTCAGCTTTTTCCCATTTAGAATTGTGCTAGCCATTGGCTTTTCATAAACGGCTATTATCACACTGAAGCAGAGGCCTTCTATTCCAATTTTTTGTAGAAATCTGAACATGATTGGGTGTTGGACTTTGTCAAAAGCCTTTTCTGCAACTATTGAGATGATCATGTGGTTTTTAGATTTTATTCTACTAATATAGTATATAGCATTTATAGATTCTTGAATATTGAATCATTTTTGCATCACTGGGATGAATCCTACCTGGTTAATGTATACGATTTTCCTGATGATTTGCTCTATTATGTTTGCTAAGATTTTCTTGATGATTTTTGCATTTACATTCATGAGGAAGATTGGCCTGTAGTTCTCTTTTTCAGTTACATCATTCCCTGGTTTTAGTATGAGTATAATAATTGCCTCTAGGAATGATTTTGGGAGGACTGCTTCCTTTTCAATTTCCTTGAAGAGTTTTCAGAATATAGGGCATATATCTTAAATAAATTTCTTTGAAATTCAGCTGTGAATCCATCAGGACATGGACTTTTTTTGGTTAGGTTATTTGTTATATCTCTTATTTCATTGGCTGTTATTGGGCTATTGATATTGTATTTATGTTGTTAATTCAGTTTTGGTAATTTGTACCTTACTAGGAATCTGTCCATTCCATCTGTGTTTTCTATTTTGTGAGAGTAAAGACTCTCAAAGTAACTATTGATAATCTTCTGAATTTCCACTGGGTCTGCGGTTATTATCCTTTTCAATCCTTATTTCTTGTATTTGATTTTATATTTCCTATTTTTGATGAGATTAGCTAGGGGCTTATCAAGTTTATTTAATCATTCAAAGAACCAGCTTCTTGATTCGTTAATTCTTTAAACTGTTTTCCTAATCTCAATTGAATTAATTTCTGCTCTAATCTTTATGAATCCTTCTCATCTTTTGGCTCAGGGTTTAGTTTGTTCTTCCTTTTCTAGATGTCGGATGTGCAACATTAGGGTGTTCCTGTTCTGTTTCCTTATGTGTGAGTTCATAGCTATGAGTTTCCCTCTGAGAACTTCTTTCATTGCGTCCCATAAATTTTGATCAGTTTTGGTTGAATTTTCATTGAATTGTAGATATTGTTGAATTTCTTGTTTAATTTCTTTTGTGACCCATTCATTACTGAGTAGGGTGTATACTTTCCATGTATTTATGAGGTTTTTATGGTTTCTTTTGTTGTTTCCAGTTTCCTTCCACTGTAATCAGATAATATGTATGCGATAATTTCTGTTTTCTTGCATATACTTAAGCATGATCTATGGGTCAGTATGCGGTCTATTGTAGAGAATGACCCATGTACAGCTGAAAAAATGGGTATTCAGCTCATTTTGGGTGAGCACTCTGGACATGTCCACTGAGAACACTTGGTTTAACTTCTTGTTCAGTTATATTACTTCCTTACTAATTTTTTCTTTGGTTGACCTATCTTTTTGGGATAAGAGAATGTTAAGATCTCTTATTAAGATTGTGGTATTGGATATTAGATTTTTCATGTCCATTAAGATTTGTTTTATACAGTTCTGTGCTCCCATGTTTGGTCCATACACATTTAAGAGTGTTACCTCTTCCTATTGAATTTTTCCCCTAACCAGTACATAGTAGCCTTGACCATTCTTGGTTTGAAGTTGGGACTGTCTGAGAACAGGATTGCTACCCCTGGTTTATTCTGAGGTGCTAGTATGTATAGTGCTGTTTTCCATCCTTTGACTTTCAGCCTATGAATGCCTTTTTAAGTTAAGTGTATTTCTTGTATACAGCATATTGTTAAATTTTGTTTCCTAATCCACTGTGCCAGTCTACTTCTCTTAATTGGTGAATTGAGTCCATTTACTTTGATTGTTATAATTGACATGTGTTGATTTATGATTGACATGTTATTTACCTGCTGCTGTTTACTTTTTTTTTCTCCTATGTTTAATAGTTTGCTCTGTTTTTGGGTTTCTTCCATTCCAATTGCTGGAGTTCTGATCATTTTGGTCCTTCTCTTGAACATCCTTCAGCAGTCTGTGAAGTGATGGCTTTGTCATCATGAAATTATTTATGAGACTGGATACTAATCAGCTTTTCTTCTGGATGGTTAACAACCTAAGATCACAAGTCAGAGTTGGAGAAATAGAAGAGCCACACGGCCCGCCAACATTTTGGCCCTAGCCTTTCAAGGTCAGCGAAGACTCAGGGCATAGGAGAACCTGTACTGCAATATCATGGGACTCAGGTGAGCTCCAAATTTTCTGAGCAAGGAGAT